>CATOUR010000471.1:0-30123 GCA_951848785.1 Callosobruchus maculatus
AACACAACAAGAAAAGAACAGAAAATAGCTAAAAACAACAGAAATCAAGCAGATAACAACCGTAAACGATAGAAAACGACCAAATACAACCGAATAGGGTCAGAACTAACTCAAAACGACAGAAAGCAAGCAGATAACAGCCGGGAAACAGGCAGAAAACGACTAAACACAGCCGAATACAACCAAAATGAGTAGAAAACAGCTAAAAACAACAGAAGGAGGCAGATAACAGCTGTAAACGGTAGAAAATGACCAAAATACAACCGAATAGAGCCAAATCCGGCTAAAAACGACAGAAAGTAAGCAGATAACAGCGCTAGACAACAGAAAACCACTAAACACAGCGGAATACAACTGAAAATACAGAAAACCAAGAGAAAACGACTAAGCACAGCCGAATACATCCGAAAATAACAGAAAACAGCTCTCAAAGCCAACAGAAAGCAAGCAGATAACGGCTGTAAACGCTAGAAAGCGACCAAGTACAACCAAATAGAACAGAAAACAGAGCATAACAACAGAAAGCGGGCAGATAACAGCGCTAAACAATAGAAAACGACTAAATTCAGCCGAATACAACAAGAAAAGAACAGAAAATAGCTAAAAACAACAGAAATCAAGCAGATAACAACTGTAAACGATAGAAAACGACCAAATACAATCGAATAGGGTCAGAACTATCTCAAAACGACAGAAAGCAAGCAGATAACAGCGGGAAACAGCAGAAGACGACTAAACACAGCCGAATACAACCAAAATGAGTAGAAAACAGCTAAAAACAACAGAAAGCAGGCAGATAACAGCTGTAGACGGTAGAAAATGACCAAATACAACCGAATAGAGCCAAGTCCGGCTAAAAACGACAGAAAGTAAGCAGATAACAGCGCTAGACAACAGAAAACCACTAAACACAACGGAATACAACTGAAAATGAACAGGAAACCGCTCTGTAGAACAACAGAAAGCAGGCAGATAACGGCTGTGTAAACGGTAGAAAACGACCGAATACAACCAAATAGAATAGAAAACAGAGCATAACAACAGAAAGCAGGCAGATAACAGCGCTAAACAATAGAAAACGACTAAATTCAGCCGAATACAACAAGAAAAGGACAGAAAACAGCTAAAAACAACAGAAATCAAGCAGATAACAACTGTGCACAGTACAAAAGGACCAAATACAAACCGAATAGAGTCAAAAACTAACGCAAAACGACAGAAAGCAAGCAGATAACGGCTGTAAACGCTAGAAAGCGACCAAGTACAACCAAATAGAACAGAAAACAGAGCATAACAACAGAAAGCGGGCAGATAACAGCGACTAAACAATAGAAAACGATTAAATTCAGCCGAATACAACAAGAAAAGAACAGAAAATAGCTAAAAACAACAGAAATCAAGCAGATGACAACTGTTAAATGATAGAAAACGACCAAATACAACCGAATTGGGTCAGAAACTAAATCAAAACGACAGAAGGCAAGCAGATAACAGCGGGAAACAGCAGGAAAACGACTAAACACAGCCGAATACAACCAAAATGAGTAGAAAACAGCTAAAAACAACAGAAAGCAGGCAGATAACAGCTGTAAACGGTAGAAAATCACCAAATACAACCGAATAGAGCCAAATCCGGCTAAAAACGACAGAAAGTAACCAGATAACAGCGCTAGACAACAGAAAACCACTAAACACAGCGAAATACAACTGAAAATAACAGAAAACAGCTCTTAGAACAACAGAAAGCAAGCAGATAGTGGCTGTAAACGGTAGAATACGACCGAATACAACAAATAGAACAGAAAACAGAGCATAACAACAGAAAGCAGGCAGATAACAGCGCTAAAACAATAGAAAACGACTAAATTCAGCCGAATACAACCAGAAAAGGACAGAAAACAGCTAAAAACAACAGAAATCAAGCAGATAACAACTGTAAACGGTACAAAACGACCAAATACAACCGAATAGAGTCAAAAAGCTAACGCAAAAACGACAGAAAGCAAGCAGATAACGGCTGTAAACGCTAGAAAGCGACCGAGTACAACCAAATAGAACAGAAAACAGAGCATAACAACAGAAAGCGGGCAGATAAAGCGCATAAACAATAGAAAACGACTAAATTCAGCCGAATACAACAAGAAAAGGACAGAAAATAGCTAAAAACAACAAAAAGCAGGCAGATAACAGCTGTAAACGGTAGAAAATGACCAAATACAACCGAATAGAACAGAAAACAGAGCATAACAACAGAAAGCAGGCAGATAACAGCGCTAAACAACAGAAAACGACAAAACACAGCCGAATACATCCGAAAATAACAGAAAACAGCTCCTAGAACAACAGAAAGCAAGCAGATAATGGCTGTAAACGGTAGAAAAACGACCGAATACAAGCAAATAGAACAGAAAACAGAGCATAACAACAGAAAGCAGGCAGATAACAGAGCTTAACAATAGAAAAATGACTAAATTCAGCCGAATACAACAAGAAAAGAACAGAAAATAGCTTAAAAACAACAAAAAGCAGGCAGATAACAGCTGCAAACGGTAGAAAATGACCAAATACAACCGAATAGAGTCAAATCCAGCTAAAAACGACAGAAAGTAAGCAAATAACAGCGGCTGAGCAACAGAAAACGACTAAATACAGCGGAATACAACTGAAAATAACAGAAAACAGCTCCTAGAACAACAGAAAGCAAGCAGATAACGGCTGTAGAAACGGTAGAAAACGACCGAATACAACCAAATAGAACAGAAAACAGAGCATAACAACAGAAAGCAGGCAGATAACAGCGCTAAACAATAGAAAATGACTAAATTCAGCCGAAGTACAACAAAAAAAGAACAGAAAACAGCTAAACACAACAGAAATCAAGCAGATAACAACTGTAAACAAAATTACCATTATTACAGAACTTGAATTTAATATTAATACTTCATACTCAATTATTATCCGTACAAAATGACCAAATACAACCGAATAGAACAAGAAAACAGAGCATAACAACAGAAAGCAGGCAGATAACAGCGCTAAACAACAGAAAACGACAAAACACAGCCGAATACATCCGAAAATAACAGAAAACAGCTCCTAGAACAACAGAAAGCAAGCAGATAATGGCTGTAAACGGTACAAAATGACCAAATACAACCAAATAGAACAGAAAACAGAGCATAACAACAGAAAGCGGACAGATAGCAGCGCTAAACAATAGAAAACGACTAAATTCAGCCGAATACAACAAGAAAAGAACAGAAAATAGCTAAAAACAACAAAAAAGCAGGCAGATAACAGCTGCAAACGGTAGAAAATGACCAAATACAACCGAATAGAGTCAAATCAAGCCAAAAAACGACAGAAAGTAAGCAGATAAAAGCGCTAAGTCTAAGCAGAAAACGACTAAATACAGCGGAATACAACTGAAAATAACAGAAAACAGCTCCTAGAACAACAGAAAGCAAGCAGATAATGGCTGTAAACGGTAGAAAACGACCGAATACAAGCAAATAGAACAGAAAGCAGAGCATAACAACAGAAAGCAGGCAGATAACGGCGCTAAACAATAGAAAATGACTAAATTCAGCCGAATACAACAAGAAAAGAACAGAAAACAGCTAAGAACAACAGAAATCGAACAGATAACAACTGTAAACGGTACAAAACGACCAAATACAACCGAATAGAACAGAAAACAGAGCATAACAACAGAAAGCAGGCAGATAACAGCGCTAAACAACTGAAAACGACAAAACACAGCCGAATACATCCGAAAATAACGGAAAACAGCTCTCAAAACAACAGAAAGCAAGCAGATAACGGCTGTAAACGGTAGAAAACGACTGAATACGACCGAATAGGGTCAGAACTAACTCAAAACGACAGAAAGCAAGCAGATAACAGCGGGGAAACAGCAGAAAACGACTAAACACAGCCGAATACAACCAAAATGAGTAGAAAACAGCTAAAAGCAACAGAAAGGCAGGCAGATAACAGCTGTAAACGGTAGAAAATGACCAAATACAACCAAATAGAGCCAAATCCGGCTAAAAACGACAGAAAGTAAGCAGATAACAGCGCTAGACAACAGAAAACCACTAAACACAGCGGAATACAACTAAAAATAACAGAAAACAGCTCTTAGAACAACATAAAGCAAGCAGGATAACGGCTGTAAACGGTAGAAAAACGACCGAATACAACCAAATAGAACAGAAAACAGAGCATAACAACAGAAAGCAGGCAGATAACAGCGCTAAACAATAGAAAACGACTAAATTCAGCCGAATACAACAAGAAAAGGAGAGAAAACAGCTAAAAACAACAGAAATCAAGCAGATAACAACTGTAAAGGGTACAAAACGACCAAATACAACCGAATAGAGTCAAAACTAACGCAAAACGACAGAAAGCAAGCAGATAACGGCTGTAAACGCTAGAAAGCGACCGAGTACAACCATAAATAGAACAGAAAACAGAGCATAACAACAGAAAGCGGGCAGATAACAGCGCTAAACAATAGAAAACGACTAAATTCAGCCGAATACAAAAAGAAAAGAACAGAAAATAGCTAAAAAACAACAAAAAGCAGGCAGATAACAGCTGTAAACGGTAGAAAATAGAAAATGACCAAATACAACCGAATAGAGTCAAATCCAGCTAAAAACGACAGAAAGTAAGCAGATAACAGCGCTAAGCAACAGAAAACGACTAAATGCAGCGAAATACAACTGAATATAACAGAAAACAGCTCTTAGAACAACATAAAGCAAGCAGATAACGGCTGTAAACGGTAGAAAACGACCGAATACAACCAAATAAAACAGAAAACAGAGCATAACAACAGAAAGCAGGCAGATAACAGCGCTAAACAATAGAAAATGACTAAATTCAGCCGAATACAACAAGAAAAGAACAGAAAACAGCTAAAAACAACAGAAATCAAGCAGATACTAACTGTAAACGGTACAAAACGGCCAAATACAACCGAATAGAACAGAAAACAGAGCATGACAACAGAAAGCAGGCAGATAACAGCGCTAAACAACAGAAAACGACAAAACACAGCCGAATACATCCGAAAATAACAGAAAACAGCTCTGAAAACAACAGAAAGCAAGCAGATAACAGCGCTAAACAATAGAAAACGACTAAATTCAGCCGAATACAACAAGAAAAGAACAGAAAATAGCTAAAAACAACAGAAATCAAGCAGATAACAACTGTAAACGATAGAAAACGACCAAATACAACCGAATAGGGTCAGAACTAACTCAAAACGACAGAAAGCAAGCAGATAACAGGCGGGAAACAGCAGAAAACGACTAAACACAGCCGAATACAACCAAAATGAGTAGAAAACAGCTAAAAACAACAGAAAGGAGGCAGATAACAGCTGTGTAAACGGTAGAAAATGACCAAATACAACCGAAATAGAGCCAAATCCGGCTAAAAACGACAGAAAGTAAGCAGATAACAGCGCTAGACAACAGAAAAACCACTAAACACAGCGGAATACAACTGAAAGTAACAGAAAACAGCTCTTAGAACAACAGAAAGCAAGCAGATAACGGCTGTAAACGGTAGAAAACGACCGAATACAACCAAATAGAACAGAAAACAGAGCATAACAACAGAAAGCGGGCAGATAACAGCGCTAAACAATAGAAAACGACTAAATTCAGCCGAATACAACAAGAAAAGAACAGAAAATAGCTAAAAACAACAAAAAGCAGGCAGATAACAGCTGTAAACGGTAGAAAATGACCAAATACAACCGAATAGAGTCAAATCCAGCTAAAAACGACGGAAAGTAAGCAGATAACAGCGCTAAGCAACAGAAAACGACTAAATACAGCGGAATACAACCGAAAATAACAGAAAACAGCTCCTAGAACAACAGAAAGCAAGCAGATAACGGCTGTAAACGGTAGAAAACGACCGAATACAACCAAATAGAACAGAAAACAGAGCATAACAACAGAAAGCAGGCAGATAACAGCGCCAAACAATAGAAAATGACTAAATTCAGCCGAATACAACAAGAAAAGAACAGAAAACAGCTAAAAACAACAGAAATCGAGTAGATAACAACTGTAAACGATAGAAAACGACCAAATACAACCGAATAGAGCCAAAACCGACAGAAAGCAAGCAGATAACAGCGCTAAACAACAGAAAACGACTAAATTCAGACGAACACAACAAGAAAAGAACAGAAAATAGCTAAAAACAACAGAAATCAAGCAGATAACAACCGTAAACGATAGAAAACGACCAAATACAACCGAATAGGGTCAGAACTAACTCAAAACGACAGAAAGCAAGCAGATAACAGCGGGAAACAGCAGAAAACGACTAAACACAGCCGAATACAACCAAAATGAGTAGAAAACAGCTAAAAACAACAGAAAGGAGGCAGATAACAGCTGTAAACGGTAGAAAATGACCAAATACAACCGAATAGAGCCAAATCCGGCTAAAAACGACAGAAAGTAAGCAGATAACAGCGCTAGACAACAGAAAACCACTAAACACAGCGGAATACAACTGAAAATAACAGAAAACAGCTCTTAGAACAACAGAAAGCAAGCAGATAACAGCGCTAAACAAGAGAAAAACAATTAAGCACAGCCGAATACATCCGAAAATAACAGAAAACAGCTCTCAAAGCAACAGAAAGCAAGCAGATAACGGCTGTAAACGGTAGGAAACGGCCGCATACAACTAAATAGAACAGAAAACAGAGTATAACAACAGAAAGCGGGAAGATAACAGCGCTAAACAATAGAAAACGGCTAAATTCAGCCGAATACAACAAGAAAAGAACAGAAAATAGCTAAAAACAACAGAAATCAAGCAGATAACAACTGTACACAGTACAAAATGACCAAATACAACCGAATAGAGTCAAAACTAACGCAAAACGACAGAAAGCAAGCAGATAACGGCTGTAAACGCTAGAAAGCGACCAAGTACAACCAAATAGAACAGAAAACAGAGCATAACAACAGAAAGCGGGCAGATAACAGCGCTAAACAATAGAAAACGACTAAATTCAGCCGAATACAACAAGAAAAGAACAGAAAATAGCTAAAAACAACAAAAAGCAGGCAGATAACCGCTGTAAACGGTAGAAAATGACCAAATACAACTGAATAGAGTCAAATCCAGCTAAAAACGACAGAAAGTAAGCAGATAACAGCGCTAAGCAACAGAAAACAGCTAAATACAGCGGAATACAACTGAAAATAACAGAAAACAGCTCCTAGAACAACAGAAAGCAAGCAGATAACGGCTGTAAACGGTAGAAAACGACTGAATACAACCAAATAGAACAGAAAACAGAGCACAACAACAGAAAGGAGGCAGATAAAAGCGCTAAACAATAAAAAACGACTAAATTCAGCCGAATACAACAAGAAAAGAACAGAAAACAGCTAAAAACAACAGAAATCGAGCAGATAACAACTGTAAACGATAGAAAACTACCAAATACAACCGAATAGAGCCAAAACCGACAGAAAGCAAGCAGATACCAGCGCTAAACAAGAGAAAACGACTAAGCACAGCCGAATACATCCGAAAATAACAGAAAACAGCTCTCAGAGCAACAGAAAGCAAGCAGATAACGGCTGTAAACGGTAGGAAACGGCCGCATACAACTAAATAGAACAGAAAACAGAGCATAACAACAGAAAGCGGGCAGATAACAGCGCTAAACAATAGAAAACGATTAAATTCAGCCGAATACAACAAGAAAAGAACAGAAAATAGCTA
This sequence comes from Callosobruchus maculatus, assembly GCA_951848785.1. Lineage (NCBI taxonomy): Eukaryota > Metazoa > Arthropoda > Insecta > Coleoptera > Chrysomelidae > Callosobruchus > Callosobruchus maculatus. The sequence goes on from CATOUR010000471.1 coordinate 7,783, forward strand.
AAAACAACAGAAATCAAGCAGATGACAACTGTAAATGATAGAAAACGACCAAATACAACCGAATTGGGTCAGAACTAAATCAAAACGACAGAAGGCAAGCAGATAACAGCGGGAAACAGCAGAAAACGACTAAACACAGCCGAATACAACCAAAATGAGTAGAAAACAGCTAAAAACAACAGAAAGCAGGCAGATAACAGCTGTAAACGGTAGAAAATCACCAAATACAACCGAATAGAGCCAAATCCGGCTAAAAACGACAGAAAGTAACCAGATAACAGCGCTAGACAACAGAAAACCACTAAACACAGCGAAATACAACTGAAAATAACAGAAAACAGCTCTTAGAACAACAGAAAGCAAGCAGATAATGGCTGTAAACGGTAGAATACGACCGAGTACAACCAAATAGAACAGAAAACAGAGCATAACAACAGAAAGCAGGCAGATAACAGCGCTAAACAATAGAAAACGACTAAATTCAGCCGAATACAACCAGAAAAGGACAGAAAACAGCTAAAAACAACAGAAATCAAGCAGATAACAACTGTAAACGGTACAAAACGACCAAATACAACCGAATAGAGTCAAAACTAACGCAAAACGACAGAAAGCAAGCAGATAACGGCTGTAAACGCTAGAAAGCGACCGAGTACAACCAAATAGAACAGAAAACAGAGCATAACAACAGAAAGCGGGCAGATAAAGCGCTAAACAATAGAAAACGACTAAATTCAGCCGAATACAACAAGAAAAGGACAGAAAATAGCTAAAAACAACAAAAAGCAGGCAGATAACAGCGCTAAACAACAGAAAACGACAAAACACAGCCGAATACATCCGAAAATAACAGAAAACAGCTCCTAGAACAACAGAAAGCAAGCAGATAATGGCTGTAAATGGTAGAAAACGACCGAATACAAGCAAATAGAACAGAAAACAGAGCATAACAACAGAAAGCAGGCAGATAACAGCGCTAAACAATAGAAAATGACTAAATTCAGCCGAATACAACAAGAAAAGAACAGAAAATAGCTAAAAACAACAAAAAGCAGGCAGATAACAGCTGCAAACGGTAGAAAATGACCAAATACAACCGAATAGAGTCAAATCAAGCTAAAAACGACAGAAAGTAAGCAGATAAAAGCGCTAAGCAACAGAAAACAACTAAATACAGCGGAATACAACTGAAAATAACAGAAAACAGCTCCTAGAACAACAGAAAGCAAGCAGATAGTGGCTGTAAACGGTAGAAAACGACCGAATACAAGCAAATAGAACAGAAAACAGAGCATAACAACAGAAAGCAGGCAGATAACAGAGCTAAACAATAGAAAATGACTAAATTCAGCCGAATACAACAAGAAAAGAACAGAAAATAGCTAAAAACAACAAAAAGCAGGCAGATAACAGCTGCAAACGGTAGAAAATGACCAAATACAACCGAATAGAGTCAAATCCAGCTAAAAACGACATAAAGTAAGCAAATAACAGCGCTGAGCAACAGAAAACGACTAAATACAGCGGAATACAACTGAAAATAACAGAAAACAGCTCCTAGAACAACAGAAAGCAAGCAGATAACGGCTGTAAACGGTAGAAAACGACCGAATACAACCAAATAGAACAGAAAACAGAGCATAACAACAGAAAGCAGGCAGATAACAGCGCTAAACAATAGAAAATGACTAAATTCAGCCGAATACAACAAAAAAAGAACAGAAAACAGCTAAACACAACAGAAATCAAGCAGATAACAACTGTAAACAAAATTACCATTATTACAGAACTTGAATTTAATATTAATACTTCATACTCAATTATTATCCGTACAAAATGACCAAATACAACCGAATAGAACAGAAAACAGAGCATAACAACAGAAAGCAGGCAGATAACAGCGCTAAACAACAGAAAACGACAAAACACAGCCGAATACATCCGAAAATAACAGAAAACAGCTCCTAGAACAACAGAAAGCAAGCAGATAATGGCTGTAAACGGTACAAAATGACCAAATACAACCAAATAGAACAGAAAACAGAGCATAACAACAGAAAGCGGACAGATAACAGCGCTAAACAATAGAAAACGACTAAATTTAGCCGAATACAACAAGAAAAGAACAGAAAATAGCTAAAAACAACAAAAAGCAGGCAGATAACAGCTGCAAACGGTAGAAAATGACCAAATACAACCGAATAGAGTCAAATCAAGCTAAAAACGACAGAAAGTAAGCAGATAAAAGCGCTAAGCAACAGAAAACGACTAAATACAGCGGAATACAACTGAAAATAACAGAAAACAGCTCCTAGAACAACAGAAAGCAAGCAGATAATGGCTGTAAACGGTAGAAAACGACCGAATACAAGCAAATAGAACAGAAAGCAGAGCATAACAACAGAAAGCAGGCAGATAACGGCGCTAAACAATAGAAAATGACTAAATTCAGCCGAATACAACAAGAAAAGAACAGAAAACAGCTAAGAACAACAGAAATCGAGCAGATAACAACTGTAAACGGTACAAAACGACCAAATACAACCGAATAGAACAGAAAACAGAGCATAACAACAGAAAGCAGGCAGATAACAGCGCTAAACAACTGGAAACGACAAAACACAGCCGAATACATCCGAAAATAACAGAAAACAGCTCTCAAAACAACAGAAAGCAAGCAGATAACGGCTGTAAACGATAGAAAACGACTGAATACAACCAAATAGAACAGAAAACAGAGCATAACAACAGAAAGCAGGCAGATAACAGCGCTAAACAATAGAAAACGACTAAATTCAGCCGAATACAACAAGAAAAGGACAGAAAACAGCTAAAAACAACAGATATCAAGCAGATAACAACTGTAAACGGTACAAAACGACCAAATACAACCGAATAGAGTCAAAACTAACGCAAAACGACAGAAAGCAAGCAGATAACGGCTGTAAACGCTAGAAAGCGACCGAGTACAACCAAATAGAACAGAAAACAGAGCATAACAACAGAAAGCGGGCAGATAACAGCGCTAAACAATAGAAAACGACTAAATTCAGCCGAATACAACAAGAAAAGAACAGAAAATAGCTAAAAACAACAAAAAGCAGGCAGATAACAGCTGTAAACGGTAGAAAATGACCAAATACAACCGAATAGAGTCAAATCCAGCTAAAAACGACAGAAAGTAAGCAGATAACAGCGCTAAGCAGCAGAAAACGACTAAATACAGCGGAATAGAACTGAAAATAACAGAAAACAGCTCCTAGAACAACAGAAAGCAAGCAGATAACGGCTGTAAACGGTAGTAAACGACCGAATACAACCAAATAGAACAGAAAACAGAGCATAACAACAGAAAGCAGGCAGATAACAGCGCTAAGCAATAGAAAATGACTAAATTCAGCCGAATACAACAAGAAAAGAACAGAAAACAGCTAAAAACAACAGAAATCAAGCAGATAACAACTGTAAACGGTACAAAACGACCAAATACAACTGTATGTGTATCGATATGTCTTGTACATTAATTTCAAATTTGGCGCCCGCACCATAAACTTCATTTTTGTTGGAATCGGCAACCTCCGCAGCGAGTACTTCGTGAGCATTCAAACGGGAAAGACTTATATTATACGGTCGAGAAAACTACGTTATAAGGAAGTGCTAAGAGAAAATTGCAGTACTAAACCCTAGTTAGAAACCACTGGAAGAGCAAGGACGAGCACCACTGGGCCCAGTGTCCCTTCGAACGAAGAAGCGAGGTAGGTGCGGAAAAATACAATAGGATTTTTATGGTGCTACAAATTTCAATTTCAATTTCAAATTCGTATACAGTCCACTGAAACCACAAAGAACTAGCGAACCACATACATTTTTTGGTCATTCGAGCCACGATAATTGCAATTACTCATAATTCATTCAATTCGATAATTTATTATATCTATATCATTCTGTATTCACCAGCTATTATTTAAGAAGATACTCCTTTTTTATCATACGTTCCGTCGAACGTTACGAGCAGCAAAAAACCTTTGTTTTCTTCCATATAAATAAAGTCACTTCTAGATTTATTACGACGGTTGATATTACAGAAAAGTAAACATTGCCCATTATATTTGATTCACAAAATATTTTATTAATTGTGGGCAGTACAAGGTGCAATATTTTTCTCTTTAAGTAGTACCGTTGAGTACATTCCTCAGGGCACTCCAAATTACTTGTTGAAATTTGCAGTTAACACAGTTACTTCATACACTCATTTGAAATGTCTAAGGATATACAAAAGACCCTGCATCGGAGACAAGTTTACATTACTCGTATAACAGAAATCTACACAGCTGGAGTGAAAGCTAAATCTGATTCCAGTTTTCAGTCAATTTTTACAACAAGATGCGAGAACTTGCAAGAATTTTACGACGAATTTCAGCAACTTCATAACGCTTTAATAGGTTTAATAGAATCAGATGAGGAATTTGAGATACAGGATGCGATTAGAAAAGAAACGGATAACTATTATTTCCAAGCAAAAGATATTTATAATCAATTCACTCTAAAACAAGTTGCAGCTCAACAACCTAACCCAAATCCGAACAGAAATAATAACAGCGAATACAGGGATCTTTTGAAATTAGATATTCCAATCTTTGATGGTAATTTGCTCAAGTGGGTGACATTTTATGACATGTTTCGTTCTTTAGTCCATAATAACGCTAATATGTCAGACGTTAGAAAATTTCAGCACTTAATTGCCTACTTGAGAGGTGAACCATTAAACTTGATTAAAGCAATACCAATCACAGAAGCTAATTACGCAATCGCATTCCAAGTCCTAACAGAACGATACCAAAATGAAAGACTTTTAGCTACGAGTTACTGGAATGCAATAAATAATGCACCCACATTGAAAAATAATTGCTCTGCTAGAGACTTAAGGTGTATATTGGATACATTTAGGGAAAATATAGCAGCTTTAGATTTATTAGGTTTCCCAACAGAACACTGGCAATTTCCACTTTTTAACATGTTACTTGGCCGTTTAAATACTCCTATAAGAACTGCATTTGAAATAGAGCACAGTAAAATAAAGTTTCCTACCTACCAAAATTTAACAGAATTCTTAAACAATCATTGTCGTGCTCTAGAGTCAGTACAAATTGCGTCAAGTACCTCTTATTCTCAAAATTCTCAACAGCCAACTAATTCACATCCCAATAGGAAACAGCACAATTACAATCAGTATCAAAAATACCCAACACAAAGCTATGTGTCTAATAAAGATCAAAATAAGCAAAACTCACAAAATACTCGATTCATTAAAAATAAATCTCATGGATTTAACTCATATTCAACACCAAACTCTCAAATTGCTCCAACACATAATTCAAACCATCCTAATGCTAAGAGTCAGAGAAACTTCAACTCGCCAATACAGTATAAGTGTAGATTATGCAATCAGAATTCACATAACAATCTTTCGCAATGCCCTATGTTTATAGCAAAAAACATAAATGACCGTATCGCATATGTAAAGCAAAATAACGTATGTCTTAACTGTTTACGTTTTTCGCATACCGAAGGTTCATGCCAATCCAACTTCGCTTGTCGTATATGTGGCGAGAGGCATCACTCAACGTTACATATTTCTCAAGACAACCAGGAAATTTCTCAAAACTCCTATTTAACGAATGTATCACATTCAGTACATCAAAGTTCGATTCCATATAACACTGCTAGCACTTCCTCAAGCATTACAACTCCACAAATGGATCAAACAAAACAAACTTCAACTTCATACATTCCTATTGTTTCATCAGTAATTTCAAGTCATCCACCCTTCTCGTCTCAAAATGCTCAGAATAATTCAACTCTAACTTCTTGTGCAACTTCTAGTAATCAATTTCTTAGCTGCGGATGTACGTCAATGGAACAATCGAAGCCCCAAACAACTGTTCTTCTCTCAACTACCAAAGTGCATATACTGGATGCTCGTGGGTATTACCAAACGGTACGGGTTGTTTTGGATAATGCTTCACAAGCTAATTTTATTTCTGAAAACTGCTTAAATCGACTGGGGTTATCTAGGAAAAAATTAATTGTTCCAATTGTAGGAATCAGTCAGTCCAGCTCAACCACTAATGGCATAACCAATTGTACAATAAAGCCACTCAATAAAAATGATCCTAAATTTACTTTTGAACTTTTCGTATTGCCAAAAGTTTGTGCAGAAATGCCTTCAATTCAAATAAATACAAAAAACTGGCATCATATTTCAAATCTCGAACTGGGGGATGATAAATTCAATATCCCTGCGCCAGTTGATATTCTCTTAGGCGCGCATGCCTACTCACAAATTATAAAACCAGGCATAGTTCAAGGGCAACCTGGACAACCCATAGCTATGGAAACTATTTTCGGATGGGTTCTTCTCGGAAACGCTCAAGCCTTTTATAATCAAATTACCCCTCCTCCCGTTTCTTGTCATTTAACCTCCATTCATACGCCATCTCTAGATCAAAGTATACGAAAATTTTGGGAAATCGAATCATTACCTTCCCAACAATTTCTTTCACCAGATGAAGAAAAATGTGAAGCTTTTTACCGAAAAACCGTAACCAGGGATGAATCTGGACGTTTTCAAGTTTCCTTACCTTTTCGTCATTCTAGACCAGATCTAGGAGACACCTACGCTAAAGCTTATAAATGTTTTTTATCCCTAGAATCTAAGCTACTGAAAAATCCTGCTCTCTATTTACAGTATGCAGATGTTATGAATAATTATATAAAAAATGATCATATGAGTTTAGTTCCTCATTCACAAATAAATTCCAAATCAGTTAATTATTTACCCCACCATTGCGTAGTTCGACCTGATAAGGCTAGTACTAAAGTGAGAGTAGTTTTTAATGCTTCTGCTCAAGGCTCTAAAGGAGTTAGCTTAAATTCAACCCTTTTGTCAGGGCCAAAATTGCAGGCAAATATCAACACCATACTTCTAAAATTTAGGTTTCATTTTATTGTATTACTTTCTGATATAAGTCAAATGTTTTTACAAATTCGAGTATCACCCGAGGATCGAGACTATCAGCGCCTTCTTTGGCGATTTTCTCATACTGATCCTATACAAGAATATAGGCTTAATACAGTCACCTTCGGTGTAACTTCTAGTCCATATCTCGCAATTAGAACGATCAAGGAGCTTGCTACTCTTGAAAAACAAAATTACCCTGAGGCTTCTAGAGTACTCTTAGAAGATATTTTTGTAGATGATATATGCGCAGGCGCAAACTCTATAGAGTCAGCTTTAGCACTACAGAAAGACTTAATAGCTCTCTTGAGGTCAGGATGTTTTGAACTCAAAAAATGGGCTAGTAATGATGCTAGACTATTAACTAACCTTTCACAAGAGGAATGCCAAATTCCAATGTCACTCGATAAAGAAAACTCTATTGCACTTAAAGTTTTAGGCCTCCAGTGGGATCCAAAATCCGATACTATGTTTTTCTCATACAGCATTTCTAACAAACCTTGCACTAAACGCAATATTTTAAGCAACATCGCATCCATATTTGATCCGCTAGGTTTGATCGCACCTATTTCATTTCTGACCAAATGTATAATGCAAAAGCTTTGGATATCGAAGGTTGGATGGGATGATCCTGTACCCAAGCCTATTTTCGATCTATGGACTCAGTTTCAAATGGAACTTCCATTATTGTCCAATATTTCATTTCCAAGATACATTTTTTCGAGAGAAATACTTCGATGTCAACTGCATGCGTTTTCTGATGCATCCGAATCAGGATATGCAGCTTGCGTCTATGTAAGATTAGAATTACCCAATGATATCATCAAAACTTCACTTGTTTTAGCTAAATCACGAGTTAGTCCTCTAAAAACCCTCAGCTTGCCTAGACTCGAGCTTCTAGGCAGTACACTCATGAGTGACCTAGTTAGTTTTGTCATAACCACTTATTCCTCGTTAATTACTATAGATGAAGTTTTCGCATACACAGATTCCCAAGTTGTCTTATACTGGGTGTCTACTTCACCATATAGGTGGAAAACATTTATTGCCAATCGAGTTAGCCATATACAAGATAATCTTCCCGAAAGTGTTCGTTGGTATCATGTGAAATCACATGAAAACCCCGCCGATGTAGCTAGTCGTGGCATAAATCCCGCACAATTCATAAATCACCCCTTGTGGTTCACAGGGCCACCATGGCTCAGTTTACCTCATTCTATGTGGAACTTAAAAAATCCATGCTTCGAGAAATGTGACCAAGAAGTCACTGATGTCATTTCCCGAGAAGAAAAACACATTGCACTCACAACGAATGTTGAGTGGCATTTCATAGACATTCTCTTGTATAAATTCTCATCACTTCATTATATTCAAAAGATAATATGTCATAGTAGAAGAATATTCTATAATTTCAAACACCACGATTCCCCTCTAACTGGTACCATATCTATTTTCGAACTTCAACACTCCTTGCTTATTTTAGTGAAAAGATGCCAAGAAATACATTTCTCTACTTTAATCTCACAAATTAAAAATAATGAACTTCTAGCAAAACCACTGCTCCTTTTCTGGACAAAAATGGGTTCATTAGGGTGGGCGGACGACTCAGGCATACCGACGCCATCCCCTTTGAATCAAAACACCCTCTACTACTTCCTCGATCTGATAGATTCACACAGCTTCTCATTGAACATATACATAAAGAAAATATGCATCCAGGTTTAAATACAATTCAGCACCTATTAAGGCAACAATTCTGGATATTATCTTCGCGCAGAGCTATTCAATCAGTTTTATCCAAATGTATAAGGTGTTTTCGTCTTCGACCTAAAGCCTACGTACCCTATCAGGGCGACTTACCCCCTTTTCGAATTTCACAGCTTAAATGCTTTTCTCACGCAACTTTAGATTACGCAGGTCCTATAAAAATATTACCTGGGAGATGGTATCGAGGTAACAAAGAGCTGAAGGCTTACATTTGCATTTTCTGTTGCACTAGTACACGTGCCATTCATATTGAAGTTGCTTCTGACTTAACTTCCGACTGCTTTATCGCAGCCTTTAGGAGATTTGTTGCACGACGGGGACGTTGTAACTATCTTTACAGTGACAATGGCACAAATTTCGTTGGTGCAAATAATCAATTGAAAGAACTCTCAAAGTATGCTTCAGATTATCTCAAAATTAAATGGCATTTTTTCCCTAGCTCTAGCCCTCATTTTAACGGCCTCTCTGAGGCTGGAGTAAAATCGGTGAAGACACATCTCTACCGAGTAATCGGAGAGCAAAAATTAACTTATGAAGAACTCAACACACTACTCGTGCAGATTGAGGCTCTTCTGAACAGTCGTCCAATTTCAGCTCAATCTTCAGATCCTAACGATCTATTACCCCTTACACCGGCACATTTTCTTACGATGGAACCCTTAAATTCTTGTCCCGATCCAGACTTATCACACCTCAAATTGAATACGCTCTCACGGTGGCAACTAGTTCAACGTTTAAATTCTGACTTTTGGAAGCGATGGAAAGATGAATATTTAAATACCTTACAGCAACGATCTAGATGGACTAAAAATCCTTCTAAAATAATGCTAAACACTCTAGTAGTTATTCAAAATGAGAACAAATCTCCCTTGCAGTGGTCTTTAGGCAGGATAGTCGAGCTACATCCTGGCTCAGATGGTCATGTTAGGGTGGTAACTGTAAGGACTCAACAAGGTTTATTTAAACGTCCTGTGGTTAAGCTGTGCCCTTTACCATTGTACTGAGCACTAACAAACTTTTTCTTGTTATTTGTGTACGTCATTATAATTTCAATGTCAATTTCAATGTCAATTTCAATTTCAACTACAATTTCACTTACTCAAAGTTAATAATTCTCCCAATTTAAGTAATTCGCACTTTTTTATCACATTTTTTTTATGTTCACATATTTCGTTGTAAAACATTAGTTTTAGGTAAGCGGAAAATGTATGTGTATCGATATATCTTGTACATTAATTTCAAATTTGGCGCCCGCACCATAAATTTCATTTTTGTTGGAATCGGCAACCTCCGCAGCGAGTACTTCGTGAGCATTCAAACGGGAAAGACTTATATTATACGGTCGAGAAAACTACGTTATAAGGAAGTGCTAAGAGAAAATTGCAGTACTAAACCCTAGTTAGAAACCACTGGAAGAGCAAGGACGAGCACCACTGGGCCCAGTGTCCCTTCGAACGAAGAAGCGAGGTAGGTGCCGAAAAATACAATAGGATTTTTATGGTGCTACAAATTTCAATTTCAATTTCAAATTCGTATACAGTCCACTGAAACCACAAAGAACTAGCGAACCACATACAACAACCGAATAGAACAGAAAACAGAGCATAACACCAGAGAGCAGGCAGATAACAGCGCTAAACACCAGAAAACGACAAAACACAGCCGAATACATCCGAAAATAACAAAAAACAGCTCTCGAAGCAACAGAAAGCAAGCAGATAACGGCTGTAAACGGTAGAAAACGACTGAATACAACCAAATAGAACAGAAAACAGAGCATAACAACAGAAAGAAGGCAGATAAAAGCGCTAAACAATAAAAAACGACTAAATTCAGCCGAATACAACAAGAAAAGAACAGAAAACAGCTAAAAACAACAGAAATCAAGCAGATAACAACTGTAAACGGTACAAAACGACCAAATACAACCGAATAGAACAGAAAACAGAGCATAACAACAGAAAGCAGGCAGATAACAGCGCTAAACAACAGAGAACGACAAAACACAGCCGAATACATCCGAAAATAAAAGAAAACAGCTCTCAAAACAACAGAAAGCAAGCAGATAACGGCTGTAAACGGTAGAAAACGACTGAATACAACCAAATAGAACAGAAAACAGAGCATAACAACCGAAAGAAGGCAGATAAAAGCGCTAAACAATAACAAAACGACTAAATTCAGCCGAATACAACAAGAAAAGAACAGAAAACAGCCAAAAACAACAGAAATCGAGTAGATAACAACTGTTAACGATAGAAAACGACCAAATACAACCGAATAGAGCCAAAACCGACAGAAAGCAAGCAGATAACAGCGCTAAACAAGAGAAAACGACTAAGCACAGCCGAATACATCCGAAAATAACAGAAAACAGCTCCCAAAGCAACAGAAAGCAAGCAGATAACGGCTGTAAACGGTAGGAAACGGCCGCATACAACTAAATACAACAGAAAACAGAGCATAACAACAGAAAGCGGGCAGATAACAGCGCTAAACAATAGAAAACGACTAAATTCAGCCGAATACAACAAGAAAAGAACAGAAAATAGCTAAAAACAACAGAAATCAAGCAGATAACAACTGTAAACGATAGAAAACGACCAAATACAACCGAATAGGGTCAGAACTAACTCAAAACGACAGAAAGCAAGCAGATAACAGCGGGAAACAGCAGAAAACGACTAAACACAGCCGAGTAGAACCAAAATGAGTAGAAAACAGCTAAAAACAACAGAAAGCAGGCAGATAACAGCTGTAAACGGTAGAAAATGACCAAATACAACCGAATAGAGCCAAATCCGGCTAAAAACGACAGAAAGTAAGCAGATAACAGCGCTAGACAACAGAAAACCACTAAACACAGCGGAATACAACTGAAAATAACAGAAAACAGCTCTTAGAACAACAGAAAGCAAGCAGATAACGGCTGTAAACGGTACAAAACGACCAAATACAACCGAATAGAGTCAAAACTAACGCAAAACGACAGAAAGCAAGCAGATAACGGCTGCAAACGCTAGAAAGCGACCGAGTACAACCAAATAGAACAGAAAACAGAGCATAACAACAGAAAGCGGGCAGATAACAGCGCTAAACGATAGAAAACGACTAAATTCAGCCGAATACAACAAGAAAAGAACAGAAAATAGCTAAAAACAACAGAAATCAAGCAGATAACAACTGTAAACGGTACAAAACGACCAAATACAACCGAATAGAGTCAAAACTAACGCAAAACGACAGAAAGCAAGCAGATAACGGCTGTAAACGCTAGAAAGCGACCGAGTACAACCAAATAGAACAGAAAACAGAGCATAACAACAGAAAGCGGGCAGATAACAGCGCTAAACAATAGAAAACGACTAAATTCAGCCGAATACAACAAGAAAAGAACAGAAAATAGCTAAAAACAACAAAAAGCAGGCAGATAACAGCTGTAAACGGTAGAAAATGACCAAATACAACCGAATAGAGCCAAATCCGGCTAAAAACGACAGAAAGTAAGCAGATAACAGCGCTAGACAACAGAAAACCACTAAACACAGCGGAGTACAACTGAAAATAACGGAAGACAGCTCTTAGAACAACAGAAAGCTAGCAGATAACGGCTGTAAACGGTAGAAAACGACCGAATACAACCAAATAGAGCAGAAAACAGAGCATAACAACAGAAAGCAGGCAGATAACAGCGCTAAACAATAGAAAACGACTAAATTCAGCCGAATACAACAAGAAAAGGAGAGAAAACAGCTAAAAACAACAGAAATCAAGCAGATAACAACTGTAAACGGTACAAAACGACCAAATACAACCGAATAGAGTCAAAACTAACGCAAAACGACAGAAAGCAAGCAGATAACGGCTGTAAACGCTAGAAAGCGACCGAGTACAACCAAATAGAACAGAAAACAGAGCATAACAACAGAAAGCGGGCAGATAACAGCGCTAAACAATAGAAAACGACTAAATTCAGCCGAATACAACAAGAAAAGAACAGAAAATAGCTAAAAACAACAAAAAGCAGGCAGATAACAGCTGTAAACGGTAGAAAATGACCAAATACAACCGAATAGAGCCAAATCCAGCTAAAAACGACAAAAGTAAGCAGATAACAGCGCTAAGCAACAGAAAACGACTAAATACAGCGGAATACAACTGAAAATAACAGAAAACAGCTCCGAGAACAACAGAAAGCAAGCAGATAACGGCTGTAAACGGTAGAAAGCGACCGAATACAACCAAATAGAACAGAAAACAGAGCATAACAACAGAAAGCAGGCAGATAACAGCGCTAAACAATAGAAAATGACTAAATTCAGCCGAATACGACAAGAAAAGAACAGAAAACAGCTAAAAACAACAGAAATCAAGCAGATAACAAATGTAAACGGTACAAAACGACCAAATACAACCGAATAGAACAGAAAACAGAGCATAACAACAGAAAGCAGGCAGATAACAGCGCTAAAAAACAGAAAACGACAAAACACAGCCGAATACATCCGAAAATAACAGAAAACAGCTCTCAAAACAACAGAAAGCAAGCAGATAACGGCTGTAAACGGTAGAAAACGACTGAATACAACCAAATAGAACAGAAAACAGAGCATAACAACAGAAAGAAGGCAGATAAAAGCGCTAAACAATAAAAAACGACTAAATTCAGCCGAATACAACAATAAAAGAACAGAAAACTGCTAAAAACAACAGAAATCGAGTAGATAACAACTGTAAACGATAGAAAACGACCAAATACAACCGAATAGAGCCAAAACCGACAGAAAGCAAGCAGATAACAGCGCTAAACAAGAGAAAACGAATAAGCACAGTCGAATACATCCGAAAATAACAGAAAACAGCTCTCAAAGCAACAGAAAGCAAGCAGATAACGGCTGTAAACGGTACGAAACGGCCGCATACAACTAAATAGAACAGAAAACAGAGCATAACAACAGAAAGCGGGCAGATAACAGCGCTAAACAATAGAAAACGACTAAATTCAGCCGAATACAACAAGAAAAGAACAGAAAATAGCTAAAAACAACAGAAATCAAGCAGATAACAACTGTAAACGATAGAAAACGACCAAATACAACCGAATAGGGTCAGAACTAACTCGAAACGACAGAAAGCAAGCAGATAACAGCGGGAAACAGCAGAAAACGACTAAACACAGCCGAATACGACCAAAATGAGTAGAAAACAGCTAAAAACAACAGAAAGCAGGCAGATAACAGCTGCAAACGGTAGAAAATGACCAAATACAACCGAATAGAGCCAAATCCGGCTAAAAACGACAGAAAGTAAGCAGATAACAGCGCTAGACAACAGAAAACCACTAAACACAGCGGAATACAACTGAAAATAACAGAAAACAGCTCTTAGAACAACAGAAAGCAAGCAGATAACGGCTGTAAACGGTAGAAAACGACCGAATACAACCAAATAGAACAGAAAACAGAGCATAACAACAGAAAGCAGGCAGATAACAGCGCTAAACAATAGAAAACGACTAAATTCAGCCGAATACAACAAGAAGAGGACAGAAAACAGCTAAAAACGACAGAAATCAAGCAGATAACAACTGTAAACGGTACAAAACGACCAAATACGACCGAATACAGTCAAAACTAAGGCAAAACGACAGAAAGCAAGCAGATAATGGCTGTAAACGCTAGAAAGCGACCGAGTACAACCAAATAGAACAGAAAACAGAGCATAACAACAGAAAGCGGGCAGATAACAGCGCTAAACAATAGAAAACGACTAAATTCAGCCGAATACAACAAGAAAAGAACAGAAAATAGCTAAAAACAACAAAAAGCAGGCAGATAACAGCTGTAAACGGTAGAAAATGACCAAATACAACCGAATAGAGCCAAATCCAGCTAAAAACGACAGAAAGTAAGCGGATAACAGCGCTAAGCAACAGAAAACGACTAAATACAGCGGAATACAACTGAAAATAACAGAAAACAGCTCCTAGAACAACAGAAAGCAAGCAGATAACGGCTGTAAACGGTAGAAAACGACCGAATACAACCAAATAGAACAGAAAACAGAGCATAACAACAGAAAGCAGGCAGATAACAGCGCTAAACAATAGAAAATGACTAAATTCAGCCGAATACTACAAGAAAAGAACACAAAACAGCTAAAAACAACAGAAATCAATCAGATAACAACTGTAAACTGTACAAAACGACCAAATACAACCGAATAGAACAGAAAACAGAGCATAACAACAGAAAGCAGGCAGATAACAGCGCTAAACAACAGAAAACGACAAAACACAGCCGAATACATCCGAAAATAACAGAAAACAGCTCTCAAAACGACAGAAAGCAAGCAGATAACGGCTGTAAACGGTACGAAACGGCCGCATACAACTAAATAGAACAGAAAACAGAGCATAACAACAGAAAGCGGGCAGATAACAGCGCTAAACAATAGAAAACGACTAAATTCAGCCGAATACAACAAGAAAAGAACAGAAAATAGCTAAAAACAACAGAAATCAAGCAGATAACAACTGTAAACGATAGAAAACGACCAAATACAACCGAATAGGGTCAGAAACTAACTCGAAACGACAGAAAGCAAGCAGATAACAGCGGGAAACAGCAGAAAACGACTAAACACAGCCGAATACGA
Source organism: Callosobruchus maculatus (assembly GCA_951848785.1). Lineage (NCBI taxonomy): Eukaryota > Metazoa > Arthropoda > Insecta > Coleoptera > Chrysomelidae > Callosobruchus > Callosobruchus maculatus. Next base: position 23,225 of record CATOUR010000471.1, read on the forward strand.
CCAAAATGAGTAGAAAACAGCTAAAAACAACAGAAAGCAGGCAGATAACAGCTGCAAACGGTAGAAAATGACCAAATACAACCGAAAGAGCCAAATCCGGCTAAAAACGACAGAAAGTAAGCAGATAACAGCGCTAGACAACAGAAAACCACTAAACACAGCGGAATACAACTGAAAATAACAGAAAACAGCTCTTAGAACAACAGAAAGCAAGCAGATAACGGCTGTAAACGGTAGAAAACGACCGAATACAACCAAATAGAACAGAAAACAGAGCATAACAACAGAAAGCAGGCAGACAACAGCGCTAAACAATAGAAAACGACTAAATTCAGCCGAATACAACAAGAAGAGGACAGAAAACAGCTAAAAACGACAGAAATCAAGCAGATAACAACTGTAAACGGTACAAAACGACCAAATACAACCGAATAGAGTCAAAACTAAGGCAAAACGACAGAAAGCAAGCAGATAATGGCTGTAAACGCTAGAAAGCGACCGAGTACAACCAAATAGAACAGAAAACAGAGCATAACAACAGAAAGCGGGCAGATAACAGCGCTAAACAATAGAAAACGACTAAATTCAGCCGAATACAACAAGAAAAGAACAGAAAATAGCTAAAAACAACAAAAAGCAGGCAGATAACAGCTGTAAACGGTAGAAAATGACCAAATACAACCGAATAGAGCCAAATCCAGCTAAAAACGACAGAAAGTAAGCGGATAACAGCGCTAAGCAACAGAAAACGACTAAATACAGCGGAATACAACTGAAAATAACAGAAAACAGCTCCTAGAACAACAGAAAGCAAGCAGATAACGGCTGTAAACGGTAGAAAACGACCGAATACAACCAAATAGAACAGAAAACAGAGCATAACAACAGAAAGCAGGCAGATAACAGCGCTAAACAATAGAAAATGACTAAATTCAGCCGAATACAACAAGAAAAGAACACAAAACAGCTAAAAACAACAGAAATCAATCAGATAACAACTGTAAACTGTACAAAACGACCAAATACAACCGAATAGAACAGAAAACAGAGCATAACAACAGAAAGCAGGCAGATAACAGCGCTAAACAACAGAAAACGACAAAACACAGCCGAATACATCCGAAAATAACAGAAAACAGCTCTCAAAACGACAGAAAGCAAGCAGATAACGGCTGTAAACGGTAGAAAACGACTGAATACAACCAAATAGAACAGAAAACAGAGCATAACAGCAGAAAGAAGGCAGATAAAAGCACTAAACAATAAAAAACGACTAAATTCAGCCGAATACAACAAGAAAAGGACCGAAAACAGCTAAAAACAACAGAAGTCGAGTAGATAACAACTGTAAACGATAGAAAACGACCAAATACAACCGAATAGAGCCAAAACCGACAGAAAGCAAGCAGATAACACCGCCAAACAAGAGAAAACGACTAAGCACGGCCGAATACATCCGAAAATAACATAAAACAGCTCTCAAAGCAACAGAAAGCAAGCAGATAACGGCTGTAAACGGTAGAAAACGACCGAATACAACCAAATAGGACAGAAAACAGAGCATAACGACAGAAAGCAGGCAGATAACAGCGCTAAACAATAGAAGACGACTAAATTCAGCCAAATACAACAAGAAAAGGACAGAAAACAGCCAAAAACAACAGAAATCAAGCAGATAACAACTGCAAACGGTACAAAACGACCAAATACAACCGAATAGAACAGAAAACAGAGCATAACAACAGAAAGCAGGCAGATAACAGCGCTAAACAACAGAAAACGACAAAACACAGCCGAATATATCCGAAAATAACAGAAAACAGCTCTCAAAACAACAGAAAGCAAGCAGATAACGGCTGTGTAAACGGCAGAAAACGACTGAATACAACCAAATAGAACAGAAAATAGAGCATAACAACAGAAAGAAGGCAGATAAAAGCGCTAAACAATAAAAAACGACTAAATTCAGCCGAATACAACAAGAAAAGAACAGAAAACAGCTAAAAACAACAGAAATCGAGTAGATAACAACTGTAAACGATAGAAAACGAACAAATACAACCGAATAGAGCCAAAACCGACAGAAAGCAAGCAGATAACAGCGCTAAACAAGAGAAAACGACTAAGCACAGCCGAATACATCCGAAAATAACAGAAAACAGCTCTCAAAGCAACAGAAAGCAAGCAGATAACGGCCGTAAACGGTAGGAAACGGCCGCATACAACTAAATAGAACAGAAAACAAAGCATAACAACAGAAAGCGGGCAGATAACAGCGCTAAACAATAGAAAACGACTAAATTCAGCCGAATACAACAAGAAAAGAACAGAAAATAGCTAAAAACAACAGAAATCAAGCAGATTACAACTGTAAACGATAGAAAACGACCAAAAACAACCGAATAGGGTCAGAACTAACTCAAAACGACAAAAGGCAAGCAGATAACAGCGGGAAACAGCAGAAAACGACTAAACACAGCCGAATACCACCAAAATGAGTAGAAAACAGCTAAAAACAACAGAAAGCAGGCCGATAACAGCTGTAAACGGTAGAAAATGACCAAATACAACCGAACAGAGCCAAATCCGGCCAAAAACGACAGAAAGTAAGCAGATAACAGCGCTAGACAACAGAAAACCACTAAACACAGCGGAATACAACTGAAAGTAACAGAAAACAGCTCTTAGAACAACAGAAAGCAAGCAGATAACGGCTGTAAAACGGTAGAAAACGACCGAATACAACCAAATAGAACAGAAAACAGAGCATAACAACAGAAAGCAGGCAGATAACAGCGCTAAACAATAGAAATCTACTAAATTCAGCCGAATACAACAAGAAAAGGACAAAAAACAGCTAAAAACAACAGAAATCAAGCAGATAACAACTGTAAACGGTACAAAACGACCAAATACAACCGAATAGGGTCAAAACTAACGCAAAACGACAGAAAGCAAGCTGATAACAGCGCTAAGCAACAGAAAACGACTAAATACAGCGGAATACAACTGAAAATAACAGAAAACAGCTCCTAGAACAACAGAAAGCAAGCAGATAACGGCTGTAAACGGTAGAAAACGACCGAGTACAACCAAATAGAACAGAAAACAGAGCATAACAACAGAAAGCGGGCAGATAACAGCGCTAAACAATAGAAAACGACTAAATTCAGCCGAATACAACAAGAAAAGAACAGAAAATAGCTAAAAACAACAAAAAGCAGGCAGATAACAGCTGTTAACGGTAGAAAATGACCAAATACTACCGAATAGAGTCAAATCCAGCTAAAAACGACAGAAAGTAAGCAGATAACAGCGCCAAGAAACAGAAAACGACTAAATACAGCGGAATACAACTGAAAATAACAGAAAACAGCTCCTAGAACAACAGAAAGCAAGCAGATAACGGCTGTAAACGGTAGAAAACGACCGAATACAACCAAGTAGAACAGAAAACAGAGCATAACAACAGAAAGCAGGCAGATAATAGCGCTAAACAACAGAAAACGACAAAACACAGCCGAATACATCCAGAAATAACAGAAAACAGCTCTCAAAACAACAGAAAGCAAGCAGATAACGGCTGTAAACGGTAGAAAACGACTGAATACAACCAAATAGAACAGAAAACAGAGCATAGCAACAGAAAGAACGCAGATAAAAGCGCTAAACAATAAAAAACGACTAAATTCAGCCGAATACAAAAAGAAAAGGACAGAAAACAGCTAAAAACAACAGAAATCGAGTAGATAACAACTGTAAACGATAGAAAACGACCAAATACAACCGAATAGAGCCAAACCCGACAGAAAGCAAGCAGATAACAGCGCTAAACAAGAGAAAACGACTAAGCACAGCCGAATACATCCGAAAATAACAGAAGACAGCTCTCAAAGCAACAGAAAGCAAGCAGATAACGGCTGTAAACGGTAGGAAACGGCCGCATACAACTAAATAGAACATAAAACAGAGCATAACAACAGAAAGCGGGCAGATAACAGCGCTAAACAATAGAAAACGACTAATTTCAGCCGAATACAACAAGAAAAGAACAGAAAATAGCTAAAAACAACAGAAATCAAGCAGATAACAACTGTAAACGATAGAAAACGACCAAATACAACCAAATAGGGTCAGAACTAACTCAAAACGACAGAAAGCAAGCAGATAACAGCGGGAAACAGCAGAAAACGGCTAAACACAGCCGAATACAACAAGAAAAGGACAGAAAACAGCTAAAAACAACAGAAATCAAGCAGATAACAACTGTAAACGGTACAAAACGACCAAATACAACCGAATAGAGTCAAAACTAACGCAAAACGACAGAGAGCAAGCAGATAACGGCTGTAAACGCTAGAAAGCGACCGAGTACAACCAAATAGAACAGAAAACAGAGCATAACAACAGAAAGCGGGCAGATAACAGCGCTAAACAATAGAAAACGACTAAATTCAGCCGAATACAACAAGAAAAGGACAGCAAACAGCTAAAAACAACAGAAATCAAGCAGATAACAACTGTAAGCGGTACAAAACGACCAAATACAACCGAATAGAGTCAAAACTAACGCAAAACGACAGAAAGCATGCAGATAACGGCTGTAAACGCTAGAAAGCGACCGGAGTACAACCAATTAGAACAGAAAACAGGGCATAACAACAGAAAGCGGGCAGATGACAGCGCTAAACAATAGAAAACGACTAAATTCAGCCGAATACAACAAGAAAAGGACAGAAAATAGCTAAAAACAACAAAAAGCAGGCAGATAACAGCTGTAAACGGTAGAAAATGACCAAATACAACGGAATAGAGTCAAATCCAGCTAAAAACGACAGAAGGTAAGCAGATAACAGCGCTGAGCAACAGAAAACGACTAAATACAGCGGAATACAACTGAAAATAACAGAAAACAGCTCCTAGAACAACAGAAAGCAAGCAGATAACGGCTGTAAACGGTAGAAAACGACCGAATACAACCAAATAGAACAGAAAACAGAGCATAACAACAGAAAGCAGGCAGATAATAGCGCTAAACAACAGAAAACGACAAAACACAGCCGAATACATCCAGAAATAACAGAAAACAGCTCTCAAAACAACAGAAAGCAAGCAGATAACGGCTGGTAAACGGTAGAAAACGACTGAATACAATCAAATAGAACAGAAAACAGAGCATAGCAACAGAAAGAACGCAGATAAAAGCGCTAAACAATAAAAAACGACTAAATTCAGCCGAATACAACAAGAAAAGGACAGAAAACAGCTAAAAACAACAGAAATCGAGTAGATAACAACTGTAAACGATAGAAAACGACCAAATACAACCGAATAGAGCCAAACCCGACAGAAAGCAAGCAGATAACAGCGCTAAACAAGAGAAAACGACTAAGCACAGCCGAATACATCCGAAAATAACAGAAAACAGCTCTCAAAGCAACAGAAAGCAAGCAGATAACGGCTGGTAAACGGTAGGAAACGGCCGCATACAACTAAATAGAACAGAAAACAGAGCATAACAACAGAAAGCGGGCAGATAACAGCGCTAAACAATAGAAAACGACTAATTTCAGCCGAATGCAACAAGAAAAGAACAGAAAATAGCTAAAAACAACAGAAATCAAGCAGATAACAACTGTAAACGATAGAAAACGACCAAATACAACCAAATAGGGTCAGAACTAACTCAAAACGACAGAAAGCAAGCAGATAACAGCGGGGAAACAGCAGAAAACGGCTAAACACAGCCGAAATACAACAAGAAAAGGACAGAAAACAGCTAAAAACAACAGAAATCAAGCAGATAACAACTGTAAACGGTACAAAACGACCAAATACAACCGAATAGAGTCAAAACTAACGCAAAACGACAGAGAGCAAGCAGATAACGGCTGTAAACGCTAGAAAGCGACCGAGTACAACCAAATAGAACAGAAAACAGAGCATAACAACAGAAAGCGGGCAGATAACAGCGCTAAACAATAGGAAAACGACTAAATTCAGCCGAATACAACAAGAAAAGGACAGAAAACAGCTAAAAACAACAGAAATCAAGCAGATAACAACTGTAAGCGGTACAAAACGACCAAATACAACCGAATAGAGTCAAAACTAACGCAAAACGACAGAAAGCATGCAGATAACGGCTGTAAACGCTAGAAAGCGACCGAGTACAACCAATTAGAACAGAAAACAGGGCATAACAACAGAAAGCGGGCAGATAACAGCGCTAAACAATAGAAAACGACTAAATTCAGCCGAATACAACAAGAAAAGGACAGAAAATAGCTAAAAACAACAAAAAGCAGGCAGATAACAGCTGTAAACGGTAGAAAAATGACCAAATACAACCGAATAGAGTCAAATCCAGCTAAAAACGACAGAAGGTAAGCAGATAACAGCGCTGAGCAACAGAAAACGACTAAATACAGCGGAATACAACTGAAAATAACAGAAAACAGCTCCTAGAACAACAGAAAGCAAGCAGATAACGGCTGTAGACGGTAGAAAACGACCGAATATTTCCAAATAGAACAGAAAACAGAGCATAACGACAGAAAGCAGGCAGATAACAGCGCTAAACAATAGAAAATGACTAAATTCAGCCGAATACAACAAAAAAAGAACAGAAAACAGCTAAACACAACAGAAATCAAGCAGATAACAACTGTAAACGGTACAAAATGACCAAATACAACCGAATAGAACAGAAAACAGAGCATAACAACAGAAAGCAGGCAGATAACAGCGCTAAACAACAGAAAACGACAAAACACAGCCGAATACATCCGAAAATAACAGAAAACAGCTCCTAGAACAACAGAAAGCAAGCAGATAACGGCTGTAAACGGTAGAAAACGACCGAATACAACCAAATAGAACAGAAAACAGAAAAACAG
>CATOUR010000472.1:0-16207 GCA_951848785.1 Callosobruchus maculatus
AGTCAGTTAATGTTACCATAGAAATCACAAAATAGATATTACTGTTTGAGTTGGTTCACGTCACCACGTCCTTGGTTCACCCTACTCCACCCCTACTCTCTTGTCGTACGAAGGAGTCGTTCATATTGAAGACTCTTTTAAGGTGAGCCATGGCCAACTCTACACTAGGCCGGAGCCTTAGATGTGGCAACGTGGCTTAGCTGTCAAATAGTGGGCCTATAGTTTCAGAATAATTATTACATTTTATATGTATTAGAGTTCATCTCGGTTAATAAATTAAGAAAAATACTTTTTAGAACTACTACTACTACTAATACCACTTACATCTGATGTCTGGTTCATCGTAGTCAGACACCACAAAATAAAAATAAACGCAACCTGTTTCCTGCTGCCACTTCCACTTCCACTTAAATGAACACTCAATTTACTTTGTACATTGTCACTTGAGCTAGAAGAATTCACTATTAGGTCACTGTGAAGCCATTCTTGCTGGTTTTGTATCCCCTTTCACTATTAAATCTTTTCGTAGGTATGCCCAGATGAGTTCTATTAACTGTCTTTTTCTGTGATATTTGGGAGGTCCAGAAAACATTGTAGGTACCACATTGTGGTTTAAAATAGGTCTTATCCTTTAAAATGTTGTAATTATTGTCTTTATTCTTATAAATATAACCAGCCCTTATGAGGAATACCTTTTACCCACTTCTGCTTATGTCCTCCGTTGGACGCACTAATTGCTAGTGCAACCTGGTACTACACACTTTGCAGGCATCTTTTTATCTTTATAGTTTCATTTGTGCAGGTAAATAATTAGAAACACATTAAAAATCACCTTCCACTCTTCGTTGTTACTCTGGAAGGTTATGTTAGTATGTCCTTGATTGGCTAGTGAAACCTGGCACTACACACTTTGCAGGCATCTCTTTATCTTTATAGTTTCGTTTGTGCAGGTAAATAATTAGAAACACATTAAAAATCACCTTCCAACCATATTTTCTGCTCTGACTTAACCTCAAATAAAAACTCGGCCCGCTGATTCAGTGTTGCCATATTTCATGCTCCGGCCTAGTGAGTAAAGTCGGCCATTGTGGTCGGCCATGATCTGGGCATACCTACGAAAAGATTTGATAGTGAAAGGGAATCAAGACCAGCAAGAATGGCTTCACAGTGACTTAATAGTGAATTTTTCTAGCTCAAGTGACAATTTACAAAGTAAATTGAGTGTTCATTTAAATGGAAGTGGAAGTGGCAGCAGGATACAGGTTGCGTTTATTTTTATTTTGTAGTGTCTGACTATGATGAACCAGACATCAGATGTAAGTGGTATTAGTAGTAGTAGTTCTAAAAAGTATTTTTCTTAATTTATTAACCGAGATGAACTCTAATACATATAAAATGTAATAATTATTCTGAAACTATGGGCCAACTATTTGACAGCTAAGCCACGTTGCCACATCTAAGGCTCCGGCCTAGTGTAGAGTCGGCCATGTATGAGTATGAACCATGGCTGACTCTACACTAGGCCGGAGCCTTAGATGTGGCAACGTGGCTTAGCTGTCAAATAGTGGGCCTATAGTTTCAGAATAATTATTACATTTTATATGTATTAGAGTTCACATCTGGGTTAATAAATTAAGAAAAAACTGCTTTTTAGAACTACTACTACTAATACCACTTACATCTGATGTCTGGTTCATCATAGTCAGACACTACAAAATAAAAATAAAGCAACCTGTTTCCTGCTGCCACTTCCACTTAAATGAACACTCAATTTACTTTGTAAATTGTCACTTGAGCTAGAAAAATTCGCTATTAGGTCACTGTGAAGCCATTCTTGCTGGTCTTGATTCCCTTTCACTATCAAATCTTTCCATAGGTATGCCCAGATGCATGCCCTTATTGGCTTGCCCAGATGAGTTCTATTAACTGTATTTTTCTGTGATATTTGGGAGGTCCAGAAAACATTGTAGGTACCACATTGTGCTCTAAAATAGGTCTTATCCTTTGAAATGTTTGTAAAGTATTGTCTTTATCCTTATAAATATAACCAGCCCTTCCGAGGAATACCTTTCACCCACTTCTGTTTATGTCCCTTATTGGACGCACAATTGCTAGTACAACCTGGTACTACACACTTTGCAGGCATCTGTTTATCTTTATATTTTCGTTTGTGCAGGTAAATGATTAGAAACACATTAAAAATCACCTTCTAATCTTATTTTTCACTCTGGAAGATTACACTAATGCCATGACTAATGACTTAACAGCAAACAAAATGACGGCCCGCAGAATCAGTGTTGCCATATTTTATGCTCCTGCCTAGTGAGTACAGTCGGCCATGGTATGAACTCTGTTTTGTGGTATGAACTTTGTGGTATAACCGTACCTGTTTTGTGGTATGAACCATGGCCATCTCTACTCACTTATGAACATAGAAGGCCTTTACGGAAACACTGATCTGGATCCGGATAGATCAGTTATACGTCAAACAGCTGTTGAGGGCTGTTCCAAATTACGGTACTGTCACCGTCCCAGAACTGTTTCCATCATCCTCCGCCCATTTTGTGTGTTTTTAGAACTGTAAAATGGGCGGGGCGTGATGAAATCAGTTCTGGGACGGTGATAGTACCGTAATGTGGAACAGCCCTCAACAGCTGTTTGACGTATAACTGATCTATCCGGATCCAGATCAGTGTTTCCGTAAAGGCCTATAACCAAAGAGTAGGTTAGTTACCTACTCTTTGATACTTAGACAAGGAAAGAGAGAGGACGGAACCCGCGACTGACATTTCTGATACCAAATGGCACCAAAGCGCTATTCCCAGTGGCGTAACTAATGGGATTAACGTTCTGGTTGAGCTATTTGTAGAAATAATCTTTTTCAAATAAAATTTAATAAAATATTGTTATTCAGGGTTTCTATATGGCCAATTTCGCCATCCACAATTAAAACTTAAGTGACTAACATTACCGTAACCGTGATTTTCATTCGACTGCTGTTTTGTGGCCAATAATATATAAAAATTGATAATGTATATATTTTATTCAGTCATGAACATGTTATGTTCATTTGCAGTATATGACTGATGGAAGACACGATTATACTTCTACCCAGAAAGAAAAAAACTGCTTGTAGTTTGTAGTAAATCAATTTTTTATTATTAAAGAACACATAATACCTATAGTATATTTATATCTATTGACATTATGTTTATACAGGGTGAGTCAAGCTCAACGCCTCGGACTCTTGTGACCAAACGATACCACTTTTCGAAAAATCGACTTTACAAGTGTATGTAGGTCGAGTTGGACTACATTTTAAAAATAATGACTTTTATACAGGGTGTCTAATAAAAGCGTGACATATCAAAGTTATGTTTTTTTAAATGGAATACCCTGTATATTATTACATATTTAGATTCCCGGGTGCATTTTAGTGTGACTTTATGTATCACACATGGGACTTTAAGCGAACCGTTTAGGTGCAAATCACAATTTTGGGTATAGGTAGATGTCAGAAAAAAATTGAATATCGCAGCTACTATAAATCTTAGAGGGTTGTGACTTTGCCGTGTTACTAAGCATGAAATGTGTCAGCTTACGCTAGACGGTCGAGTTCGAATTACATTTGTACTTGGAGAAATCGGTAGATCAATTAAGGAAACTTCAATCAAAGGTTACTTGATTTTTTCAAATGGGAATGCATATTTTTTTTTATACGATCAAATGTGCAATTTGATAAGCTTTCTAATGATATGCGGCTGTAAGTATCAATCTCTGGTAGTTTTGATTTAATTTCAAATTTTGAGTAAAACTGGAGTTTTTCAATTTTCCTACCTATAAGCAACTTAGCAGGCCATGAAATATAAACAAAAAACTGTTCAGATGGAACAAAACAACTAACTTGGCAGATAGTTACGGACGAACTAGAGTAAAGGGACAAAGTTAAAAAAATGACTTACAACAAATCAATTCTGACCAGAAATAGCAGACATAACTCATCTAAGGCCAAAAAGCAGCTGGAATGCGACAGAAATGGGTATTTTTCACAGCATACCGGCTACTACAATATTCTAAAGATTGACGATTCACATAACCATTGTGACTTTTGAAATGAAAGGAAATCTACCACGTAATGTTGCTGGCAGTTTAATAGCTTCAGAATACAATTTCACATTTCATGATTTAAAAAAAATAGTAACCGATACCTCTGACTGGAGCTCTGCAAATTCTTCAATACCCCTAAAGAAGATCGCCGAAAATGAAGAACAAATTAAAAATCTGCTCAAATTATTAAACATAATTTACCTGGCAGAAAATTAAAATATGATTTGTCAGTATTCCTTTTTTGCGACCTTGCTAATAGGTACTGAAAAATTTAAAGGACGACAGTGAGAGGTATCATTACTTTTGACTTTGACGGAAATGACTACTGTTTTATATCATTAAATGTGAAATTGCGTTCTGAAGATATTAGACTGACGGCAACGATCGCTGAAAGTTTTGTTTCATTTCAGAGCGTCTAGTGATTTTGGAAATTTTTAATCTCTAATACATTGCAGTCGCTAGTAGGCTGTAAATATTATCCATTTATGTCGTACTCCAGCTTCTCTTTAACCTTAGACATGTTACCGCCGTTGTTTCTGGTTAGAGTTGATTTGTTGTAGGGAATTTTTATAATCTTGTTCTTTTACTCTAGTTCTGCTGGATCTTTTTGCTAAGTTAATTGTTTCCTTCCATCTGAATACGATTTTGTTTATATTTCATGGCCTGCGAGTTTATTTATAGGTAGGGAAATTGAAAAACACTGATTTGATTGAAATCTCGAAAATTAATAAAAACTACCATAGATTGATATTCACAACCTGATATAATCAGAAAGCCTATCAAATTGCACATTTGATCGTATAAAAAAAATTATGCATTCCCATTTGAAAAAATCAAGTAACCTTTGATTGAAGTTTCCTTAATTGATCTACCGATTTCTCCAAGTACAAATGTAATTCGAACTCGACCGTCTAACGTAAGCTGACACATTTCATGCTTAGTAACACGGCAAAGTCACGGCCCTCTAAGATTTATAGTAGCTGCGATATTCAATTTTTTTGTGACATCTACCTATACCCAAAATTGTGATTTGCACCTAAACGGTTCGCTTAAAGTACCATGTGTGATACATAGAGTCACACTAAAATGCACCCGGGAATCTAAATATGTAATAATATACGGGGTGTTCCATTTAAAAAAACATAACTTTGATATGTCACGCTTTTATTAGACACCCTGTATAAAAGTCATTATTTTTAAAATGTAGCCCAACTCGACCTACAGACACCTGCAAAGTCGATTTTTCGAAAAGTGGTATCGTTTGGTCACAAGAGTCCGAGGCGTTGAGCTTGACTCACCCTGTATATAAAATACTGTCTATTACATACTGTAAACAGAAGCAGCAATAAAACATTTTTGTTATTATAGATTAGCTTACGAGATTGAGGAATTTGATGCCTTCAATCTCGGAGTCCCCATATGCAGTAAAAAAATCTACTTGCTGTTACGCTATTACTTGCTGTTTGTAGTGTGTAATGAAGAGCAGTATATTTAATTACTCCAACGAGGCTTTTTTATACATAACTTCTTTTTGCGACGGTGGCAATAATTAATGAAAAAGCTGGGGGGTTAAACATAAAAATTATCTCAGACATGAAATAAAGTAAGTTTTGGGCTAGAAATACAAAGGTCCTTTAATCTTATCCAAAATCAAAACATTTACAAAATTAGAAAATGACTCCTAGATTAGCTAGTAGTAAATAAAAACGAACAATTCATTCAATATAGGTGAGGTCCTATAACTTACATAGAAATTACAACTCTATTTTATCACTTAACCCCTTGCTTCCAGTAAGTTCTAATTTATTGCAGTTATGTATTTACTTATGGGGAAGTTTGGGTGAAACTCAGTATTGTGTGCTTCAACAAAAATAATTTTTTTGTAGGAACGTGGCATTTCGCTTGCTCCTACAATTGATGGCAGTCAATATTACAGTCACGAAGGTCAAAAACTACCAATATTTTACTGCCCTTTAAACAGAATCATTTTTGTTAATTGGCTCCGAACTGGATTGTCCTGTTGTGATCGAGATTTTACAATAAAATGGATTCTGATATTTAAGTATTTTGTGCATACAGCTTTTATTAAAAAATATATATGATTTACATCATTTTCTAATACGTGACGTTCTAAGCAGCTGAAAATAGGGGTGCCTAGAAAACTTGATATTATTTTGCTTATCAGCAAAGGTACAAAATGTTTGGTGTGAATACAATTTTCATTAACTCTCAGAAAATGTTCCGATTTCAAACATATCTTGATAACATCATTTGATGGGTAAGTCAGACCGCCGTGGCTTTTAAATTCAATTAGGGAATTGAGAAACCGATCTCTAGTACCAATCAATGCTGTGACACATGTTTCACATTTTATTGTTTTTTGTAATTGGTGCGAAACATAACCAGCAATACAGGGTGGCCAATCGGGTGACGATAATAATTTTTTTTTAGATAGCCCGTACCGAGACCTATTCAAAACACCCCCATGTATGTGTACCGATTATTGATAGTTTTCGAGTTTTTACGTTTTTTTTGAAAACTTAGAGATTTTCCAGTTTTTCCAAGAAATCGGCAAAAACAAAAACAAGAATGCTTTTTGGCTTGTATTTTTTTCTGCAATTATACTCAGTATTAAACCTATTTTAATATTCAATAAAGAGAACCTGTACATCCGAACAATAATTAAGTACATTTTGGGGCCAAAGTTTGAAATCTCTGTTTTTAGTCAGGAGACCAAAACCTTCAAAATAAGATTAAAAATACTTATGTCTGGTTCTGGAGCTTCAAACTAATCTTAAAAACTTTGCAAGACATTGCACTTTCGAAATAATAATGAAAAAGTAGCACTTATGGGGACATTTTGCGGCGTACGTGAGTGTTAAAGGTAAAAAGGTGATAATTCACGAATTTCCAAAATGATTTAAAAAACTATTATTTTGCTTTGTTATGACAAATTAACGAAAAAAAACTCGTAACAACTAATAAACCCGATAGTCATTGATGTTTTGATGAGTTTTAATAAAAAAACTAATACCCAAATTGTGATTTCTGAAGTGTTTTTACTATGTACTATTAAACTTCTGCTAAATTAAGTTGTATGGAAAGTTAACAAGGGAAAGGAACAATAAACAATAATCTGACTTCCAATTGCATGGCAGAATTACCTGGGAAGCGATGTCGCAGCATACGCCATCCCTTTCTTTCAGAGTAGCTTTTTGCGAGCTCATGTCGGCGAAGCGCAGTTGTGTTAATTAATTTCCGGTAATAGGCAAGGCAATGTTCGGATGAACCTAAAAAGGTGATTTATATCGCTAGGTCTTCCTTGACAGGTCAGTAGACAGCCTATCATGAATACAACAAGTTGTTCAGTTTTTCAACCCTTCACCCCCCAAATACCCAAATTCCACCCCCACCCAAAAAAACGCAGAAAATGATCAAGAACCTGTAAAACGCCTAAAAACGAAGTTTGAGGAATATTTGAAATTACCTACTAAGACCCCACAGCATATTGCTGCCCAAATTTCATCACAGTCCATGCAGCGGTTACTGAGATTATGAGGCTAGAAAAACGCGTACAGACAGACAGACCGACAGGCAGACCGACAGACAGAACGACGGAAATCAGTGACGCGGATTTTCGTTATTATAAAACGCCCAAAAAACCTATTATCTCAAAATCGAAAATTTTCACGATCACAATCCTCCCCTCACCTATCGGTGAGGGAAGTAAAAGGGATGGCGTATGCTACGATAACGCTTCCCAGGTAATTTCGCCATGGAATTAAAAGTCAGATTGTTGTTTTGTTATTCTTTTCCTTTGTTAACTTTCTATACAACTTAATTTAGCAGAAATTCAATAGCACACAGCAAAAAGCACAGGTATTAGTTTTTTTTATTAAAAGTGATTAAAACATCAATGATTATCATGTTTATTAGTTGTTATGAGTTTTTTTCTTTAATTTCTCATAATAAAGTAAAATAATAGTTTTTTAAATCATTTTGGAAATTCGTGCATTATCACCTTTTTACCTTTAATAGTCACGTACGGCGCAAAATGCCCCCATAAGTGCTATTTTTTCATTTATTATTTCGAAAGTGCAATGTCTTGCAGAGTCTTTAAGATTAGACTGGAGCTCCAGAACCAGGCATAAGTATTTTTAATCTTATTTTGAAGGTTTTGGTCTCCTGACTAAAAACAGAGATTTCAAACTTTGGGCCCAAAATGTACTTAATTAGTGTTCGGATGTACAGGTTCTCTTTATTGGATATTAAAATAGGCTTAATACTGAGTATAATTGCGGAAAAAAATAAAAGCCAAAAAGCATTTTTGTTTTTGTTTTTGATAATTTCTTGGAAAAAGTGGAAAATCTCTAAGTTTTCAAAAAAAAATCATAACTCGAAAACTATCAATAATCGGTACACATACATGGGGGTGTTTTGGATAGGTCTCGGTACGGGCTATCTAAAAAAAAATTATTATCGTCACCCGATTGGCCACCCTGTATATTGCACAATTTGGGATGAACATTCACGTATCACAGGTGCATTCATGATGTAGTCATGATCCTTCCAAATAGTTTCTAGATCATCAGAAGGCTCATTTATGTCTATTAAACTATGGTTAGATAAACTACTATTAATTACATCTTCAGACCTTACATTTTTTGTAGAACTACTTAGAATAGGGATTTGATCTAATGGAATACAGTTACCCATACCGCCCTCTCTAATTTCTGCTCGAACCAGAAGCCTTTTGTAAGCAGCTAGAAACTGTCGAGCGGTTGGGTTATTATTCCAGCCACCTCTTGATCTAATTGACGAAAAGAATAATTCTAAATGATCTTGACTAATCTTATACAACGGAAGGTACAGTAATGTTTTTCTCTCAGAAACAAGTTCTTTGTACAATCCTAAAGAACTTGATAATGAAATTATTAATCCAATAAACCCAGTTTTTCTGTTAGACATGATTACTTGCTCATTATTAGATAATTTCAACTTTGAAAGATAAAAAATTGCACTATTGATAAATTCCGCAGATCGATCTATATTTTTTTGACATAATGCTTTTTTATAACCTGGTGCTACTAGGGTTCTGCTGTTTAAAATATCGAAAATGCTATTTACAATTCTAATAAATTTAACTGTTGCCTGACTACCTTTAAAATCCTCAAGATTCAGCTTTTTTTCGCAATACTCAATAGCATCGGCTACTGATGCACTAAGTAACTGAACTGCAAGCCGAACCTTCATTTTTTGTTTGAAAAAAATAATATGAGCGCGACGTAACTTATTCCCTAAATGTAAGCCCTCGCTAGTTTGCAGCTTCTCTAGAAGCGCTATGTATTTCCATTGAATAAAATTGTTATCACAATCAATTAGGATTTTCTTTTCACCAAATGCATTGCGAACAAGTTTTATCATATGACATGGATCATAAAAAATATATACATTGTGATCTGTAACTCTGAAACTTGTCTGTATATTTGAAATGTTAAATAAGAATCCAAAGTTATGACACATAGCGGTATTAGATGGAGCACCATCGAATGTGATTGACATAACTTTGGCTCCCGTATCTTCAATCAGATGGATGCATTGAGATACAATTGAATGTTTTTGACTGCCATTCAAAGAATCTGTAAGAAAGTAACCGACAGGTAATTTCCAAGTTCCATTGATGCAAACCAACATTATAACAAAAGCTTCTTTGGCTAAAGCATTAGAGTCATCGTTTAAATTTGTACCACAGTTCACATAACCATGGAATTTTTTTCCATCCCATTCTAAATGTTTCCGTATGGCTATTTCATCGATAATTAATGAACAAATTATTGGTCTGTCAGATGATTGAACCTTATTTCTTAAGGTATTTATTGATTCCTTGGTAAAACCAGGCTCAGCATCCACATTCTGAAACCATTTAGCAATAGTTTTGCTATGCGGGAGACAAGTGTCAAAAACATCTCTCACATAGTTGTATGCCTTTGGTGAAAAAAAATTTAATGTCAGGGCAAATTTCCTAAGTTCAGGTGAATATTGAACATTTCTCCCCATTTTTCTGTTCAATATTTCTATGTTAACCTTGCTCATATTTTGAACTAAAACTAAATTTTCTTGAGATAGTAAATTTTGTCGCTCTAATTCCTCAGCAATTATTTTTAAAGAGGCTACTTTTTTGTGTGCTCTTTTCAGTGATTGACCAAGGGCACGGATTTTTTTCGTTTTTTCCTTATTCTTATCTTTTTGCAGCAGCAGTTCTCTTCTAAGTTTCTTTTTCCGGGGAGAGTCGTCCTGTGCAGCCAGAGCTGAGGTTGATGGCGATGGTTCTGGATGAACATCACGTTCACGGGGTCTTTTTCTTTCTTTTGCCTAAAATAACAGAGCTGTATATTAGACAATGTTTGAAACATTATTTCCGAAAGAAAGACAGAACAAATTAATTTATGATTTAAGTAGATGTGAATGAGTGACTGAATCTTATAGGAAAAGTGACAGTAACATTTTGTTTTGATTTCGTATCGAGCAAACACACCTAAATATAGTTGTTTAATAATGTAACTGTAACACAAGAAATTATTACATTTTTGAGGTTAGCTGCCTTTTGATTTTCATAGCTATCAATTTTTAAATGGTTATTCAGCCATTCGTAATCGTATTTCTCCTTACTTTATTGCACTGTTTATTTTGGAAACGTCATCACTAATACTCAAATATAAAACCAAATTTGAGACCATAAATATAGAATATAGGCATAAGGCATAAGAATGATTTTAAATTAATATCACACCCAAATCATAACTCATTAATGATCCAATTATATACAATGGAGTGAAGATTTATAACAAACTTCCTCCTCACAGGTTTTAGTGAATATCCCAAAAGTTTTGTTTGGTATTATATAGCTTTGTCAATAAGAATCTTGTAAATTCTTAGACTATAAAGTATATCGATCTATCTATCTATCCATTTATCCATCTATCCAACCCTATCCATCTATCCATCTATCCATCTATCCATCTATCCATCTATCCATCTATCCATCTATCATAATCCTAGAATGTTTATTATTTTAATATTGATTAAGCGTAGACAATGTAAGCTAGGAATTATAACCTTACAATTTTTGGACGTAAGTATTCCGGAAGCTCGTCAAATATGGTGGGGACTGCTCCTTTCAGAAGATATACTTTTTGATTTGTTTGATGAAGGAAATTCTGTTCAAAATGCTTAGAACAAAGCCTATCGTTGCTTGTAGGCTTCCAACCTTCGATCCTCATAGTTTTGATCCATAAATCATGTCTAGGAAGATCTTTAGGAAACCTGTCGAGGAAGAAAGAAAATTATTTTATTATCATACAACTACAAATAAAGGCCACCCTTGAAATGCACACCTTGTATAAGGGTATTGGTATATTATATATTACAATGCAAAGTCATAATATTTCTATTCAAAATGTAAGCTATAATAGATACGCCACTGGAAAACTGATTGTATTTGAACCAAAAATCCCTTAAAAACATAATTTTTAGACTTTACGTGCTCAAAAACATTATGATTCGCATGTTAGTGGTACATTCCAAATTATATTTCGGATACACATATCTTTGAACTAGATATCGAGATATTTGCATGAATTTCGGATACACCCAAAAAAATAAGATCATAAATTTACCTGTGAAAGTGATTCCTGGCTCCTTCCTGCTGCTGTGGCTTTTACAACGGTAAGCTGCACACCCCACCATTACGCTCACCACAATATTTCACAATTATTGGTCTTAAAAACGTTAAATATCGCAAAAAACCACCACCTTGACACTACCGTCAGTTTTCCACCAGCATTTGACAGCTATTCATTTTCGGTATCAGCTAATCCATATAGCATCAAATGGGCGTGCGGTATCCCCTCTCTTTCCTTATCTAGCTTTGATATAACTTCTGTGCATATAACAGGGCTGTTCCAAATTACGGTTCTATCACGGTCTCAGAACTGTTTTCATCATACCCCGCCCATTTTACAGTTTTCAAACGGGGATTGGTTGGTTCGCCAGCGTACCCAACCCAACCAATCATATGAACAAACATAAACATAACCTACAACCTACAACGGCTAGTTGTACAACTTACAACATTCATGTATATACAAGATTTTGTGTGTACAAGTATAATTATATTTATATTTTATATTATACACTTAAATTTATATAAAGAGGATGCCCCTTCCTCCAGCGTTCGTGCTATAAATTATCTAGCGAGGAATAATAACACGTAAGTTATCAGCAATATCTACTTATCTCTTATGGGCGGATCAAACATTCCAAAAAGAGAGGGTTTTCTAAAGTAAAGACTTGTGGTACAGACTACAGCTGCCAATTAGATATACAAAGTTATGTTAGAATTAGTGCCAAATTATTATTTATTTCATACCTATGTTTTTTAATGTACTTCGATTAATTTGAAGGTATAATAAATTCCAAATGGGAGCTCAAAGCCCCTGTTTCTGATACATTTGGTCACTGCATAATACTATATTCCTGTATATAGAATTAATGCTTTATCTCGTCATGCAGCTAAGCAGAAACCCGAACCACCAGTAAAGAAACAGGACTTCAAAGGATTAACAGCATGTCCAAATAAATCCAATGTTACCATGAGTGCAATGTCTGGTGTGAGACACATTGGAAGGGTGTTGCAACTCCCGATCCTGTGTATCAACGTAAAATCCAGAACATGCTAACCAAATACCCACTACCTATGAATTGGACAGATATATTTGATAAAGGATGGTGAGTATATATGTTATAACACATTTACTGTAATAGTTTCAGGTGTTAATTTTATTTTCAATTGTGATATAAGGATATAGAAGTCGTAAGATAACTGCGATTCAAGCAAGTAGTAGGTATAGTAAGTAAATATTTTGGATCGCTGAATAAAGAAATTTCACTGAAATTGAAAGTATTGTTCCTAAGTATATAGCATGCTCTGTTAGTATTAAGACATAACCTTATTATATTAGTGTTGTAAGTGTTAGGGTAGCAGTGGAGCACTCAGATTTTAAATCTATTGTGCACCCAAATAAGAAATCTTATAGCTTGTTTATATGTTTTGCTTAGTAATAATTTCAGTAATAAAATTTGAGTTTCTATATTTAGCCTTTAACTACATGTGGGTGATTCCACAAAAGTTAGGTAGAATTTGTCCAATCTTGCCATACATATTTTTAGATACTAAATCAAAATTTTTGAATAAATATAGTGCATATAATAGGGACTGACGGGTTGTGCTAGGGACTGATGTCATACATTTAATATACAATAAAGCCTCATGTTTGTGTTGTCTTTTGTATAGACTACAACAGTATGTGCCTGCTGTCACATGCTTCACATGTCTGGTAGACATGAAAATCTGATGCTCTCTATTTCAGTCAATCGCCTATGGTGCACTGATGATTGCTAATATGCGTGAAACAGCTGTCTGCGTACTGGTGGATTGACGGCGATATAGAGCAACCCTTGTATATCGGCTATCATATGCAGCAGCATATAGAACCCGCGCTCTCTGGTGGCCAAGCGGACGTGCCATGGCGTCCCACCAAGAAGTCTGCGGCTGTTTAGCAGCGATTGTCTTGGGTTTGCCGTTACCTTCGGGCATAGGCGTAGTTAGGTGGGGGCTCGGGCGGACTTAGCCCCCCCAAGAATGAAATTAGCCCCCCCCAAAATTCAAAATAATTCGTTCTGTTAAGTTTATTGTATCTAGGGCGGGGACTTAAGCCCCCCCAGATTAAGGGACTTAATTACGCCTATGCGCGTCTCACGATCACGATAACATTGTATCCAGTGGCGCACCATCTCAAATTCCTAAGGAAACCGATTCACCAGTGAAACCAGAGATCATGACTTCTGTAAGATGCATCAGATGTGCGAAGGTGGTGAAGAATGGTACTTACTCCATTAAATGTCAGAACTGCCTCAGTTGGATGCATAGAGGTTGTGCCAATATAACAATTGATGACATAAGAAGTATGAGAGAGAACTGAAGCTACCAGATGGCAAATGATTTAAGTGCTTCATTTGCTTGCCTCAAAGTCCCAAAAACAACTCAAGGGCTGCAAATGATACAAGCATGAGTGATGGATCTTCAATTGACGCTCTGTTTGAAAGAATCAGGCTATACCTAGAAGAAAGGTTGGACCTCCCATATGTCACAAATAATGGAAGAGAATGCAAAGTTAGCCAATGCATTCCAAATTAAAATTGCCAAAATGGAAGTAGAAGTACGGACGATATCTTCACTGGAGAAAAAAGTGCTCCAGTTGGAGCAGCAATTACACACATTTAACAGCAAAAATAGAGGAATCGAATTCCAAACATACCAGTATACCCCGAAAATCCTCATGAAGAGAGAGATAACAGCACTCAGAAAATTGATGTCATTAGAGAAATAAACGAAAGACAACTGCGGAAAAAGAATTTGATTGTATTCACCTAACAGAAGCAGATGGTGGCAGTACAAGAGATAAAGTAATAGCACAAGAAATGATTTCAAGCGTTTGTCCGGCTATCCCAACCCAACAATATTAGAGTTTACAGAATAGGTAAAACTCTGCCTAACAAAATACGACCTTTGAGAATTATTATGAACTCTCATAGTGATGTAAGAGCAACATTTTCTAAAGTAAAGGAGCTAAAAAGTAATTCAAATTACAAGGACATAGCACTAGGTTTTGACAAGACTCAGACACAACTGAATGAGTATAGGAATTTAAAACAAGAATTGACAGAAAGGTTAGTTCAAGGAGAAATGAACTTGAAAATCCGCTACTACAATGATATCCCTAAAATTGTTGCTATTCCAAACCTTCCAAAAAACTAGGCAAAATACCAAATACAGGCACCCTCAATAACAAAAAGTCAGATCTAAAAATACTGCACCCAAAATATCCAGTGCCTCCGAAATAAAGTAGAGCATCTTGAGCTATGCATAAGTACGGAAACAGAAGAGTACAATTTTGTAAAAATTGAGGGATATGTAATGAAGTCTGTCTATACAAGACGAAAAATGAAACATGGTGGTGCGTGTATCCTGACAAGAAGAGATATAGATGCTGAACGAATTGACTTTATTGAGGAAATGAGTGTTGATGGAGAAGTAGAGTGTGCATGTGTTAAATTTGCTAAGGCAAACTGTGTTGTGCTCTGTGTTTATAGGACTTGTTTGGGGGAGTATCAGCATTTTTTTTAGAGCGGTTTGATGAAATTCTTCAGTGTATGAGTCTTAATTTTAAAAAATATTCCATATTATATGTGGTGATTTTATATAAACTTGTTGGAAAAGAATCGTCACACAGAGGAATTTTTAGATCTTATGGTAAGTCACAACTTACAACAAACAGTATTTGAACCCACTAGAGGACACTCACTATTAGATATATTTTTGTAAACTGTTTGGACTTTCATAGTTGCTCCGTTATTGAACTAGGCTTGTCTGACCACTGTGCTCAAACCATAAGTATTCCAATTCCTAAACGAATAGGCTGAAGCCGCTGAAGATTGGATTAAAACGCGTGTTTCTCTAGGCTCGACTTGAACACTTTGAGATGGAACTGCAAGACCAAAGCTGCGAAGAGGTATTTGATTCCTTTGACGTAAACGAAGCATATAACATTTTTCAAAAAACTCTTGTATCATTAATGGTAAGAATATTCCCTGAAAAAAGGTTTAAAAGAGGTCAAAATACCAGAACTGGATAACAATAGGAATAAGAACCTCCTGCAAAACAAAACGTCTTTTGCACAAAAAAATGTTAAAAGGCGAAGTTAGTATCCTGTATTATAAGACGTATGCAAGTGTTTTAAAGAGAGTTATTAAGAAGGCCAAATACTTAGCAAATAATAATTTATATACTGAACTCGGATAATAAAGTTAAAGCGACCTGGTCACTGATAAAAAATGTTACGGGAAACACCACTAATCAAAAAAATAGCATTTTGTATAACATGGGAGGTAGTGCTTCTTCTGATGTTTTAGACGAGATAAATAATTTTTGAATTCATGCCCAGACACAGCTACACAAGGTAATGCTAATTTTGATAAAATC
>CATOUR010000473.1:0-31020 GCA_951848785.1 Callosobruchus maculatus
TCGTGCTGGACGAACCCACGTCGTCGCTGGACCGCACCGTGCAGGCGCAGATCCTGGCGCTTCTGAAGGGTTACAGGAAAAACATCGGCTGGCCTATATCTTTATCAGCCACGATTTACAGGTAGTGCGCGCGCTTTGCCATCAGGTGATTGTGTTACGACAGGGAGAGGTCGTTGAGCAGGGTGAGTGCCAGCGCGTATTCACTGCGCCGACGCAGGATTACACGCGCCAGCTATTGTCCGCTGACTAGCACTCAGAAGGGATAGTGGCCGGAGAACGGCTCGGCGATCGCTACGCCGAAGTTTTTCAGGCGACAGGTCGCGGCAAATTCGTCCTGGCTGTTGACGAACAGGCACGGCTCCCCTTCGCATTCCAGCACGGAGCTGTCCACTTCGATGTCCGTCAGCGCCTGGCTGAGACGCTCCATTACCGGCCACGCGTTTTCATCGCTCGGGCTGAGCAGCTTGAGCGCCACCAGGCAATTATCTCCCCCTGCAACGCTTTGCGGAATCGGTTCAACTTTCGAACCTGCAAAACCCGCTGACCAGCGATAGCTCTGGGGCAAGCGATGGACAATGGAGAGTTGTAATGTATTCACGTTCATTTCCCCGGAAGCAAATTTACTTCACAATTTATTTACATTTATAGTAACACATCATCGCCAGCCTGCACTATTTAGCAGATTTTATAAGCGTTACAGGCTCACGTCGGCGCTATATGTACCCGTTTCTGCGATCTAACTCAACCTTTTTAAATACAATGGTGTGACTTTTTACATAAATAGATTTTACATAAAAGAAACAAACACAGGGTAAACGAACGGAGGGTTGGTTGATATGGGTCAACAAAAAGGCCCGTACCGGGCCTTAACTGTTTATTTATGCGCCGTCTTACGCGGCCGGCTGGCATAAAGATAGAAGAGAATAGAGCTGGTGGCGCAGAACGCTATCGCCCACAGCATCGGCCAGGCGGTATTAAAGGTCGCCATTGAAAGCAGCGCGCCGACAATGGCGCCGATACCGAAGCGGAACGTCCCCGCCAGCGACGAAGCGGTGCCCGCCATATGGGGAAATTCGTCGAGGATCACCGCCATCGCGTTAGAAGAGACCATCGACACGCATCCCACAAACGCCGCCACGCCCACCACCAGCGCCCAGAAGCCAACGCCCAGCAGTGCGCTCACCACCAGCCAGATAGCCATCACGAACTGGATCCACAGCCCGGCGCGGAACATATTCAGCGCCCCTACCCGCCGGACAAAGCGGCTGTTGATGATGGTCATCACAAACAGGAAGACGATATTCAGCGCGAAGTAGTAGCCAAAGTGCTGGGGTGAAACGTGGTTGAGTTCAATATAGACAAATGGCCCCGCGCTAAGGAACGAGAACATCCCGGCAAAGCTGAAGCCGCTTGCCAGCATATAGCTCAGGACGCGCTTATGGCGAAACAGCGAGGCAAAGTTTCCAAGCGTGGTACGGACGTGGAACTTCTGACGGCGCTCGACGGGCAGCGTTTCATCAATAAAGACGAAGATCATCACCGATGCCAGCAGCGCGGCAATCGCCAGGATCCAGAAAATCGCATGCCAGCTAAACCACACCAGCACCGCCCCGCCCACCATGGGGGCAACCAGCGGCGCAACTGTCGTGACCAGCATGACGAACGACATCATGCGCGAGAACTCTTCCTTCGGATAGACGTCGCGCATCAGCGCGTTTATCACCACGCTTGCCGCAGCCGCCGCCAGGCCATGGAAGAAACGCATCACGATCAGCTGATCGATACTCTGCGCCAGCGCGCAGGCCACCGCCGCCGCGGCAAAGATCAGCGTCCCGCCGAGGATAACGGGTTTACGCCCCAGGCTATCTGCCATGGGGCCATAAAAAAGCTGGCCGAGCGCGAAACCGAGAATGTAGGTGCTGAGCGTCATCTGCGCGCTGCCTGCCGGAACGCCAAACTGCGCGGAAATCACCGGCAGCGCGGGCAGGTACATATCAATAGACAGCGGCATCAGCATGGCCAGCAGGCCAAGGATAAACACGATTTTAAACGACGAGTGTGGCCTGGTGGTCACAGGGTTCTCCTGAATTTAGCGTGATGGCAGCCCGACGCTGGCGATCTCTTCTTCCGTCAGCGGGCGATATTCACCTGGCGCCAGTTCCGGATCGAGTTCAATCGCGCCGATACGTTCACGGTGCAGGCCCACAACGTGGTTGCCCACGGCGGCAAACATACGCTTCACCTGGTGATAGCGGCCTTCACTGATGGTCAGGCGCACGTCGGTTGGGGTGATGATTTCAAGCACCGCCGGTTTGGTCAGATCTTTTTCATTATGCAGCTGAACGCCTTTCGCGAATTGCTCTGCCGTGTCATCCGAGACCGGCGACTCAAGCGTCACCCGATACGTTTTTTCACAGTGATGGCGCGGGGAGGTAATACGGTGCGACCACTGACCGTCATCGGTCATCAGCACCAGGCCGGTGGTTATCAATATCCAGTCGCCCTGCCGCATGCAGCTTGTGCGCCACAGGTTCATCAAGGAAGTAGAGCACCGTCGGATGATCCGGATCGTCCGTTGAGCACACGTAACCTTCCGGTTTGTTGAGCATAAAATAGCGCGGGCCGTTCTGCTGGGTCAGCGGGTTGCCGTCATACTCCACCTGGTGGTCAGGCTGGAGTTTAAAAGCGCTGTCTCTCACAATGTCGCCGTCCACGGTTACGCGGCTGGCGCGAATTTCACGCCCGGCAATAGCGCGGCTTACGCCGAGTTGCTGAGCGATAAACTTATCAAGTCGCATGAAATCTTTTTAGCCTTAATGGTGCTGGAAGTCGGACTACGCGTCCGAAAAAGAAGCAGTCAGAAACGGTTCAGTATAATGGTCTGGTTGCGCCACTCAAGGGAAAAAGTTTCGTGGCATACTATATGCGAGTTAACTGAATAGAGATGTCATGACTTTTACACTACGCCCCTATCAGCAGGAAGCCGTTGACGCCACCCTCGCCTGGTTTCGCAGGCACCGGGAACCTGCCGCCATCGTGCTCCCGACCGGAGCCGGGAAAAGCCTGGTCATCGCCGAACTGGCGCGTCTGGCGCGCGGGCGCGTGCTGGTGCTGGCGCACGTCAAAGAGCTGGTGGCGCAGAATCACGCCAAATATTGCGCGCTCGGCCTGGAGGCCGATATCTTTGCCGCCGGGCTGAAGCGCAAGGAGAGCCACGGCAAGGTGGTGTTTGGCAGCGTGCAGTCGGTGGCCCGCAACCTGGATCTGTTCCGCAGCGAGTTTTCCCTGCTGATTGTCGACGAGTGTCACCGCATCAGCGATGACGACGACAGCCAGTATCAGCAAATCCTCACGCACCTGAAAGAGGTGAATCCTCACTTACGTCTGCTTGGCCTGACCGCCACGCCGTTTCGGCTGGGCAAGGGCTGGATTTATCAGTTTCATTATCACGGCATGGTTCGCGGGGATGAGAAGGCCCTGTTCCGCGACTGCATCTATGAGCTTCCGCTGCGCTACATGATCAAGCACGGCTACCTGACGCCGCCGGAGCGTCTGGATATGCCGGTGGTGCAGTACGACTTCAGCCGCCTGCAGGCGCAGAGTAACGGGCTATTCAGCGAAGCGGACCTTAATCACGAGCTGAAAAAGCAGAAGCGGATCACGCCGCATATCGTCAGCCAGATTGAAGAGTTCGCCCAAACGCGAAAAGGGGTGATGATTTTTGCTGCCACCGTCGAACACGCGCGCGAAATCACGGGGCTGCTGCCCGTAAGCGACGCGGCGTTGATTACCGGTGAAACCCCCGGCACGGAGCGCGACAGCCTGATTGAGGCCTTCAAAGCCCAGCGGTTCCGCTATCTGGTGAATGTCTCCGTATTAACCACCGGATTTGACGCCCCGCACGTCGACCTGATTGCGATTCTGCGCCCGACCGAATCCGTCAGCCTGTATCAGCAGATTGTCGGGCGCGGGCTGCGCCTGGCCCCGGGCAAAACCGACTGTCTGATCCTTGATTACGCCGGTAATCCGCACGATCTCTACTCCCCGGAAGTGGGCACGCCAAAAGGCAAAAGCGACAACGTGCCGGTACAGGTATTTTGTCCGGCCTGCGGGTTTGCCAACACTTTCTGGGGGAAAACCACCGCCGACGGCACGCTGATTGAACACTTTGGCCGCCGCTGCCAGGGCTGGTTTGAAGACGATGAGGGCCATCGCGAACAGTGTGACTTCCGCTTTCGCTTTAAAAACTGTCCGCAGTGCAACGCCGAGAACGATATCGCCGCCCGCCGCTGCCGCGAGTGCGACACGGTTCTGGTAGACCCGGACGACATGCTGAAAGCGGCGCTGAAGCTGAAGGATGCGCTGGTGCTGCGCTGTTCCGGCATGGCACTGCAGCCCGGCGCGGATGAAAAAGGCGAGTGGCTAAAGATTATCTATTACGACGAGGACGGGGCGGACGTGAGCGAGCGCTTCAGGGTTCAGACGCCCGCCCAGCGGACCGCTTTCGAGCAGCTCTTTATCCGCCCTCATACCCGCACGCCCGGCGTGCCGCTGCGCTGGATAACCGTTGCCGACATCGTGCATCAGCAGGCGCTGCTGCGCCATCCTGATTTCGTTGTCGCCCGCAAAAAAGGCCAGTTCTGGCAGGTGCGTGAGAAGGTCTTTGACTATGAAGGACGGTTCCGCCGGGCAAATGAATTGCGCGGTTAACGGGACTTTTCGTTGATGCGCGCGCCATTTGAGTATAAAATGCCGCCCGCTTCACATCCGTGAGGCAGAACACTCACCTGCTGCTGGGTCGCCTGTAGTAGGGTTTTAAATACAGAGAGAAATCAATGTTCACTATCGAAGCAGAAGTACGTAACGTGCAGGGTAAGGGTGCGAGCCGCCGCCTGCGTAACGCTAACAAGTTCCCGGCTATCGTTTACGGTGGCGAAGCTGCTCCAGTTGCTATCGAACTGGATCACGACAAAGTATGGAACATGCAGAACAAAGCTGAATTCTACAGCGAAGTTCTGACCATCGTTGTTGGCGGTAAAGAAGAAAAAGTGAAGGTTCAGGCTGTTCAGCGTCACGCGTTCAAGCCAAAACTGACTCACATCGACTTCGTTCGCGCGTAATCGCAAACCTGTCGAGAAAAACCCCGCTTCTGCGGGGTTTTTTTATGGCTGTTACTTACCGCCAGAGGTGCGACGCTGAAGCTGATCGCGCAGGTTCGGCGGTGTGCCTTTGATGGTCAGCGTGTCGGTTGCCGGATCCCAGAAGATACGTTCCCCGAGCAGCATCGCATCAAAGTTGATGGTTAACCCACCGCCGCTGCCGGCAAATTTGGTCAGCTGACGCAGCGTGCTGCGATCCGCCGGGAAGCTCTCCTCCAGCTCGTAGCCTTTTTCCGCGGTGAACTCCTGGAAGCTGACTTCGCTAACGCCCGCCAGCTCTTTGGACAGCGACTCCAGCTCAATCTCTTCACCCGCCTGCAGCTGCTCGTTGCAGTAGCTGTAAACCTGCTGGCGCACGTTCTGGCGCTCGGCTTTATCGAGCTGCGCCTCGGCCGTAAAGTCATCCACCGCCTGTAGCAGACCTTTGTTCTGCACTTTGGCGTTCAGGCCTTCGCTGGCGCCGAGGAAGTCCATAAAGAAATCCGCCACTTTGCGCCCCACGCGGCCCTTCAGGAAGGTCAGGTAGCGGGTTGAATCCGGGTTGGTTTCCCATTCGGTCAAATCGATACGCGCCACGATATCCGCATGGTTGATGTCCAGATAGTGCGTTGAGCTGATGTCCAGCTGCTCGTTCACGCGCATGCTGCTCAGATTATTCAGCACGCTAACCAGCAGATACTCTACCGCCAGATAGCGATAGTGGCAGAACAGGACGATACCGCCATCGGCGAACGGATATTTCGCCAGTTCGTCACGCAGACGGCCAGTCGCAGCGCGGCTGAATGCCAGGAAATCCTCTTCACCCTGACGCTGCAGGCGCAGGCTATCCGCCAGTTCGCTCTCCTCGCTGAACAAGCCATAGGCTTTATTTTTCGCGCTGTAGACGCGATGCAACTCCGCCATCATCTCGACAACGGTAGGCGTTGGTTCCAGTAACGAATCGCGTAGCACCACTTCAAGGGTTTGCTCATCACGCTTGATAAGCTGGTGCAGGGCAATCTGGTTGATTTCCAGACTCATGATAAACTCTCCTTTTAGACCGGGCGGTATTCAACCACCACCAACGCATGTGTGCAACAGAAGATAAAAAAGGGGAAAAAAAGCTGTTGCTACGGTAATATGTCGCCCTTCTCTCAACAAACTGATTTTGATTTATGCCACAACATTCCCGCTACAGTGACGAACACGTTGAACAACTGCTCAGTGAGCTGGTCAACGTACTGGAAAAACATAAAACGCCAACCGATCTCTCCCTGATGGTTTTGGGAAATATGGTTACCAACCTTATCAATACCAGCGTTGCTCCGGCTCAGCGTCAGGCGATCGCCAAATCTTTCGCCCAGGCCTTGCAGTCCTCCGTTAGCGACGACCAGGCACACTAAGGGAAACGAACAACAGTTTATGGTGACGAATCGTCAGCGCTACCGTGAAAAAGTCTCCCAGATGGTCAGCTGGGGGCACTGGTTTGCCCTGTTCAACATTTTGTTGGCGATGGTGCTCGGCTGCCGTTATCTGTTTGTGGCAGACTGGCCAACCACGTTAACCGGGCGTATCTACTCCTGGATGAGCCTGGTTGGACACTTTAGCTTCCTGGTTTTCGCCACCTATCTGCTGATCCTGTTTCCGCTGACGTTTATCGTCATGTCGCAGCGGCTGATGCGCTTCCTGTCCGCTATTCTTGCGACGGCGGGCATGACGCTGTTGCTTATCGACAGTGAAGTCTTCACCCGGTTCCACCTGCACCTGAACCCGATCGTCTGGGAACTGGTGATTAACCCGGACCAGAACGAAACCGCGCGCGACTGGCAGCTGATGTTTATCAGCGTGCCCATTATCCTGCTGATCGAGATGTTGTTCGCCACGTGGAGCTGGCAAAAGCTCCGCAGTCTGACCCGGCGCCGCCATTACGCGAAGCCCGTCGCGGCGCTCTTTTTCGCCTCTTTTATCGGTTCGCACCTGATGTATATCTGGGCAGATGCGAACTTCTACCGCCCGATTACCATGCAGCGCGCTAACCTGCCGCTCTCCTATCCGATGACGGCGCGTCGTTTTCTTGAAAAACACGGCCTGCTGGATGCGCAGGAGTATCAGCGTCGTCTGGTCGAACAGGGTAATCCGGAAGCGGTCAGCGTGCAGTATCCCCTGAGCGATCTGAGATACCGCGACATGGGCCGTGGTCAGAACGTGCTGCTGATTACCGTCGATGGCCTGAACTATTCCCGCTATGAGAAGCAGATGCCCGCGCTGGCGGAGTTTGCCGGGAACAACATCACGTTCACTCAGCACATGAGTTCCGGTAACTCGACCGACGCGGGTATTTTCGGCCTGTTCTACGGCATCTCACCGAGCTACATGGACGGCGTGCTGTCGGCCCGTATTCCTGCGGCGCTGATCACCGGCCTTAACCAGCAGGGCTACCAGCTGGGGCTGTTTGCCTCCGATGGGTTCAACAGCTCGCTCTACCGCCAGGCGCTGCTGTCTGACTTCTCCCTGCCAGCCGCACAGAGCCAGTCTGACACTCAGACCGCCGATCAGTGGATTAACTGGCTCAAGCGCTATGCGCAGGAAGATAACCGCTGGTTCTCCTGGGTTGCGTTTAACGGCACAACGCTTGATGACAGCAATCAGAAAGGCTTCGCGCGCCGCTATAGCCGTGCCGCGGGTGACGTCGATGCGCAGATTAGCCGCATGCTGACCGCCCTGCGCGATGCGGGCAAGCTGGACAATACGGTGGTCATTATCACGGCGGGTCACGGCGTGCCGCTGGGTGATGAGGCGAAGAGCATGGAGTGGTCGCGTCCGAACCTGCACGTGCCGCTGGTGATCCACTGGCCGGGAACGCCTGCGCAGCGCATTACCATGCTGACCGACCATAAAGACGTTATGACGACGTTAATGCAGCGTCTTCTGCACGTCAGCACACCGGCAAATGAATACTCGCAGGGGCAGGATCTCTTTAGCGCCACGCGGCGCCATAACTGGGTCACGGCTGCGGGTGGAAACACGCTGGTAGTGACCACACCATCGTTGTCCCTGGTGCTGAACAGCAACGGAAATTACCAGACGTACAGTCCCGAAGGTGAGAAGCTTATAGACCAGAAGCCGCAGCTCAGCCTGCTGCTGCAGGTGCTGACGGACGAGAAGCGCTTCATCGCTAACTGATTATTTATGAATCAGTTAGCGCGGCTTCCCCCTTGCAATCAAAAAGGAATCGAGTACTATTCCTTTAATGCGTCGGCACGTAGCGCAGCCTGGTAGCGCACCGTCATGGGGTGTCGGGGGTCGGAGGTTCAAATCCTCTCGTGCCGACCAACAATACATAAAAAAACCAGCCTTTAATGGCTGGTTTTTTTATGCCTGTACCCACATGCGCAATGGTTAGTGCTTCTCGCGTCCGCCCAGGAAGAAAATCCCCAGCGGGATGGCAAGCAGGACGGTAAACACCAGGCTGTATACAAAGATCATCGCCGACTGCAGGACAAACATGCTGGTTGTCCAGGCGGAGAGCGGAATGTTGTACTGCTCGATCACGCCGACAATGGTTGCCCGCCCTACGCATGCGGCAGCAATCATAAATACCACCAGCAACGCCAGCAGGAACTTGCGGCCTTCAGGTGTCTTCAGTTTTGCGCGTACCATCTCTCTCTTCCCTTTACAGATGAATAACAATATCTAACGCGTAAAATAACACGATCTTCCCACCGACTCCACCACAGCATCAAACACCACTAAAACGCCAGAAAACCAGTTTATTACGCCAAACAAAATTAAAATATGAGTAAATTACGCCAACCATTCATGCGAGTTATGCTAGTCTGGTCACGATCGTTTTGACAAAAAAGGAATGACAGTGAAAAACGCACCTAAATTTGCCCTTGCCCTTATCGCCGCAGCCTGCGTGAGCGCCAGCGCTTTTGCCAGCGACGCGCCTGAAGCCCAGCCTCTGGAAAAAGTCGCGCCTTATCCACAGGCGGAGAAAGGGATGAAGCGCCAGGTTATCCAGCTGCCGGCGCAGCAGGATGAAGCGAATTTCAAAGTGGAGCTGTTAATCGGCCAGACGCTGGAAGTGGACTGCAACCACCATCGTCTCGGCGGCCAGCTGGAAAGCAAAACCCTGGAAGGCTGGGGCTATGACTACTATGTATTCGACAAAGTCACGTCGCCGGTCTCCACCATGATGGCGTGTCCGGACGGCAAAAAAGAGAAGAAATTTATCACCGCGTATCTGGGTGACAACAGTCTGCTGCGCTATAACAGCAAGCTGCCAATCGTCGTGTATACGCCGGAAAACGTGGATGTGAAATATCGCGTATGGAAGGCGGACGAGACGGTCGGGCAAGCGGTAGTACGTTAAAATCAGGCCGGGTGACGGCTTCGCCTTACCCGACCTGTAAAGGGTGCGTTCTGGTGCCCTCACCCCACCCCTCTCCCACCGGGAGAGGGAGAAAACGCGAAAAACGGTAACGGATGTTACCGTTTTTCGTTTACCTTACAGCGCGATATCCGCAACCGGCTTGCTTTCCGCCTGAGGCTTCAGCTCTGCCTTTGGTGCAGCATCCGCAGCCTGCGGTTTGACGTACTGCAGCTGCAGAACGCGGCTGGTGTACTCCAGCTCTTGTTCCGTGGCCTGAACGTTACCGTTCAGCTTAGTACCGTAGGACGGAATAATGGTTTTCAGCTTCGCCTGCCATTCCGGGCTGGACACTTTATCCTTAAACACTTTTTCCATCAGGTGCAGCATGATTGGCGCAGCGGTAGACGCGCCCGGTGACGCACCCAGCAGCGCGGCAATGGTGCCATCCTTATCGCTCACCACTTCGGTACCCAGGCGCAGCACGCCGCCCTCTTTCGGATCGCGTTTGATAATCTGCACGCGCTGGCCCGCCTGCCACAGACGCCAGTCTTCTTTCTTCGCCTGCGGATAGTACTCTTTCAGCGCCTCGAAGCGTTCTTCATCAGAGAGCATCACCTGGCTTATCAGGTATTTCACCAGATCGAAGTTATCCAGCCCCACGTCCATCATTGGCTTGACGTTCGAGGTGGTGGTCGCGCTCAGCAGATCCCACAGGGAACCGTTTTTCAGGAACTTGGTGGAGAACGTGGCGAACGGCCCGAACAGCACTACGCGCTTCCCGTCAAGCATGCGGGTATCAATATGCGGAACGGACATCGGTGGTGCACCGACGGAGGCCTGACCGTACACTTTTGCCAGATGGCGGTTAACCACTTCCGGGTTTTCCGACACGAGGAACTGACCGCCGACCGGGAAGCCCGCGTAGTCATCCGCTTCCGGAATGCCGGACTCCTGCAACAGCTTCAGCGCCGCACCGCCCGCACCGATAAACACGAACTTCGCCTTGATCACATGCTCGGCTTCGTTGTTTTTCAGATCGGCAACGGTCACGCTCCAGCTGTTGTCCGCGTTGCGCTTAAAGCCACGCACTTCGGTGCCGAGCTGCAGATTGAAGTTCTCTTTTTTCTTCAGAGAGCCAACCAGCTGACGGGTGATTTCACCGTAGTTAACGTCGGTACCAATTTCAGTGCGGGTCGCCGCCACTTTCTGATTCGGATCGCGGCCTTCCATTACCAGCGGTGCCCACTCTTTGATCTGAGCGTGATCTTCAGAGTATTTCATTCCGCGGAACAGCGTGCTCTGCTGCAGCGCAGCGTAGCGCGCGCGCAGGAAATTGACGTTCTGCTCGCCCCACACAAAGCTCATGTGCGGCACGGTGTTGATAAAGGAGTGCGGGTTGTTCAACACGCCGCTGTTAACCTGATGAGACCAGAACTGGCGTGAGATCTGGAACGCTTCGTTGATCTCAACCGCTTTCTCGATACTAATGGAACCGTCCTTTTTCTGCGGCG
Source organism: Callosobruchus maculatus (assembly GCA_951848785.1). Classification (NCBI taxonomy): domain Eukaryota; kingdom Metazoa; phylum Arthropoda; class Insecta; order Coleoptera; family Chrysomelidae; genus Callosobruchus; species Callosobruchus maculatus. Next base: position 11,025 of record CATOUR010000473.1, read on the forward strand.
TATAGTTCAGTTCCATGAGTGCCGAGTGCCCCGTCCCGGCGTTATTCCAGCCGTTAGAGCTTTCCTGCGCCACGCCATCGAGGCGTTCGACCATGGTCATTGACCAGTTCGGCTCTAATTCCTGAAGATACGTTCCCAGCGTGGCGCTCATGATGCCGCCACCAATTAAAAGGACATCCGTTTCCTGCTCTTTTGGTGCGTCTGCTTTCGCCGCCAGCGAGACGGCGTTCAGCCCCACGGCCAGGGAAAAGAGCACGGCAGTCATTTTTTTCATCATTTATGCCTTAGTTGAATAGTGCGTGATGCGTAGAAATTACAGGTGAAACACGCTGCGGTGGCACGGTAGCAACTTTTAAATATTGTTTAAAGGTTAAGAAATTATTGTAATTGTGAAATTTAATGATCGTTTGTTTGTGTGGATTTAGGGGGCAGGCTGGCAAAAGGCGTTTATCCTGGCTACTATGCTGCACTTTGTGATCGCGCGCACGGAAGCCTGCCCCTACTTGCGAATTGTTATGTCATTACCCCACTCGTCCGTACCCCATGAAGGCCATGTCGCCACCGTTTTACGTTCGCCTAAGCTTCTGATGCGTGAAACCCTGGCCGGCGTGATTACCGCGCTGGCGCTGATCCCGGAAGTGATTTCATTTTCCGTGGTCGCAGGCGTGGATCCTAAAGTCAGTCTTATCGCCTCCGTGGTGCTCTGCTTCGCCCTTTCCTTGCTCGGCGGACGTCCGGCCATGGTGACGGCGGCGGCAGGTTCCGTCGCGCTGGTAATTGGCCCGATGGTCCATCAGCACGGCGTGCAGTACATTCTGCCGGCGGTGGTGATGGCGGGCGTGATTCAGATCCTGTTCGGCGCGCTGGGCATGGCGCGGCTGATGCGCTTTATCCCGCAGTCGGTGATGACGGGTTTTGTTAACGCCCTCGGCATTTTGATTTTCTTTGCCCAGGTTCCCCACTTCTGGAGCCGAAGCCCGCTGATTGTGGGCCTGTTCGTGCTGACGCTGCTGATTGTGCTGTGGGTGCCGCGCTATATCAAAAGCGTGCCCTCCCCGCTGATTGCCATTGTGGTGCTGACGCTGTTCACCGTCACCAGCGGGCAAATCCTGCCCACGGTGGGAGATAAAGGCTCAATGATCGGCGGTTTGCCTGGATTTACGCAGCTGCTGGTGCCGCTCAACCTGGAAACGCTGAGCATCATCTGGCCGTGCGCGCTCAGTATTGCTTTCGTAGGCCTGCTGGAATCATTGCTGACGGCGAAGCTGGTGGACGAACTGACCGTAACGCCATCCAGCAAGCGTCGCGAAAGCATCGGGCTGGGCGTGGGAAATATCATGGCCGGCTTCTACGGCGGCATTGCGGGCTGTGCGATGATTGGGCAGACCATCGTTAACGTGGAGATGGGTAAAGGAAGAAGCCGCATTTCCACGCTCGCGGCGGGCATTGTGCTGCTGGTGCTGGTCACGGCGCTCAGCGACGTGATGGCCAGGATCCCGATGGCGGTCCTGGCGGGTATTATGGCGATTGTGGCCATCAAGACCTTTAGCTGGCACAGCGTTCAGCCCGGAACGCTGAAAAAGGCGCCCGTTGCGGAAACCGTCGTTATGCTGGTGACGGTTGCGGCAACGGTATCAACCGGTAACCTGGCGATTGGCGTGCTGGGCGGCATCGTAATGATGTCCATCCTTCCCGCCCGTCTTAAGCAAAAAGCGCTGGCTACAGAAGAAAAATCGTCGCCAGCCCAAGAAAAATAAAGAAACCGCCGGTATCGGTAATCGCGGTAATCATAACGCTCGACCCCACCGCGGGGTCGCGCCCCAGCCGGGTCATCGTCAGCGGGATAATTACCCCCATTATCGCCGCCACCAGCAGGTTCAGCACCATTGCCAGCATCATGACCCCGCCCAGCGCCATATCGTCGTACAGCCACCAGGTGACGCCGCCCATGATGCCGCCCCAGACCAGGCCGTTTATCAGCGCGACGCCCATCTCTCTGAAAATCAGCCACGAGAAGTTCCCCGGCTGAATGTTTTCCAGCGCCAGGGCGCGAACGATCATGGTGATGGTCTGGTTACCGGTGTTTCCGCCGATCCCCGCCACAATCGGCATCAGCGAGGCCAGAGCCACCAGCTGGGAAATGGTATGTTCGAAGCCGTCGATGACGCGGGAAGCCACGAAGGCGGTGCATAAGTTGATGGCGAGCCACGCCCAGCGCGTTTTAACGGCCTTGCCAACGGAGGCGTGAACATCATCTTCGGCGCTGATCCCGCCAAGGGCGCGCAGGTCGTTATCGGTCTCTTCATAGACCACGTCAACGATCTCATCGATGGTCAGACGCCCCATCAGCTTGCCCACGGAATCCACCACCGCCGCACTCACCAGGTCATCACGTTCGAAGGTACGCGCCGCTTTTTCGGCATCGTCTTCCGGCGAGAACACCATCGGCTCGGTTTCCATGACCTCGCTGACCCGCCGCTGGGTGCTGTTCAGCAGGATCGTTTTAAGCTCCAGCTCTCCGAGCAGGGTTTTATCCCGGGAGGTGACGAACAGTTTGTCGGTGTTGTCCGGCATACTGCCCAGGCGACGAAGGTAGCGCTGCACCGTACCAAGGGTTACGTCCGGACGCACCGTGATGACGCCAAACTCCATGATGGCGCCGACGCTGTTTTTCTCGTAGTGCATCACCTGACGCACGCGCGCCCGCTCCTCGGCGGGCAGGGAAGCCAGCAGGCGACCGGTCAGGTTGCGCGGAAGATGCTGGACGAGGTAAATCTGCTCATCGATATCCAGCGTTTGCAGGGCGTCGAGAATGTCCCGGTCGCTCATCTCATCGATAAGGTCATCCCAGACGTTTTCCGAGGCCTCCAGCAGCACCTGACCGCGCTCGTGATCCTGCACCAGCCGCCACAGGGCGTGGCGCTCCTCGGACGGCAGCGCCTCCAGGGTATCCGCCAGATCCGGAGGGGGTAAATGTGCAACCAGCGCACCTACCTCAGCAATATCGTCGGCCAGCGTGCCGACATCATATTGCTCAGCCAGGGTTAGCTTACCCAATAGCGTTGACGTTACCGCTTTATCGGTCGTCAGGAGCCAGATGAGGCGCGCACGCTCCTGGTCACGCTGCCTTGCGCTGTTTTTCTTTAATAACGACATTAATCATAAATCCATGAAATAAGTTGGCTTTAAGCATAGCGCGGAGATATGTAAATAAGAATAAACAACGGGGCGGGATGGAGAAAAAAGCGGCATCACGGCCGCGATTTAACCCCTCTCCCGCAGGGCTGAGGGTTCCCCACAAATTAATGCGAGCACTAAGCAATCCCCTCGCCCCTCCGGGGAGAGGGTTAGGGTGAGGGGAACATACGGCGGTGGTGGTCATTCCGTTCACTTTATGTTCCTTGCTACTCTGTAACGACATGCCCGGTGAACGTGCCAGGGTGGCTCAGTCGCCACCACCCTGGCGACCCGGGCTCCCGGCGGTAAATCGCCGCTTCGCGGTGCCCTCGGCTTATTCCTTCCGGCTTATCGGGTACGGGCGTAGGCAACGTCCCTGTAAAGCCGCCCTCTCGGCGCATCCCTGCGCCTCGCCCCGGCCTGCAGGAAACGCCTCAGCGATTTACAGCCGGACCAGGGCATCGCTGACAGCCCTCAGTCATTCAGAAAGCAACTTTATTGCTTCTGCATAAAAAAATTACCGGGGATCCCTCAGCCCGCAGGGAGAGGCGTTGTGTGAGTGCATTACGCCGTACGCGCCACCGCATCCCGCGATGCCGCATCGCGCTCATCGCCGGTCAGTTCGCTCAGCTTGCCGTCGCGCATCTCCAGCAGACGGTCGGCGTGAATGAAGTAGTGGTCGTCATGGCTGATGGCAAAAATGGTTTTGCCCATCGCCTGCATCAGCGGCAGCAGTACCTGATAGAACTCGCGGCGGAAGTGCGGGTCCTGGTCCGCTGCCCACTCGTCCAGCAGGATGTTATCGCGCTCTTCAGCCAGCGCCAGCAGCAGCGCCACGCGTTTCTTCTGCCCTTTCGACAGCTTGAGGTTCAGGATCTTGCCATCCTGTAGCTCCAGCTTGTGCGACATCTGAAGGTGCGCAAGCCATTTATCCACCAGCGCCGGATCCGCCTGCTGCCCTTCCGGGCCAAGCAGCCGGTCGAACAGCCAGACATCGGTAAATACCGCCGAGAAGAGCTTGCGGTAATCTTCCGGTTTCTCCGCGCTCAGGGCCTTCCCGTCCAGCAGAATGTCGCCCGACAGCGGCTGGTATAGCCCCGTCAGCAGCATCGCGAGGGTGGATTTTCCGCTGCCGTTGCCGCCGATCAGGAACAGCAGTTCGCCGCGATGGATCGTCAGGTTAATCGGCCCCACGGAGAAGGCATTGTCCTGATAGCGGAAGGTAACGTTACGCAGCTCAAGCGTTTTCCAGTCCGGAAACGCCTGCGGGCGCGGGAATTCCGCCTTAAACGGCGCAAGGTCGAATTTCTTCAGCTTGTTGAAGGCCACCTGGGCGCTCAGCAGCGTCGGCAGCGCGCCGACGGCCGACAGCAGCGGCGTGCGCAAAAACAGCAGCGTTAACGAGTAGGTTGCCGCCACGTTGGTGTCCGCCCAACCCAGGCTGTTCGCCATCCAGAACACCAGGCCAATGGCGCCCAGCATCATAATGTTGGACCAGTTCACGGCGCTCAGGTGGAAGGTATCGGCGCGAATAATATGATGGCGATATTCGTGCGCGTCGGGGATATAAAGGTTGTTGAAGATATGCTCGGCGCGCTCACGATTCAGCGTCAGCTCCTTGCGCCCTTCCAGCACCGTCTGGTAGTCGTGATAAAGCTTATCTTCCGTTTCGCGCAGCACCGCCATGTGCTTATAGACGCGGGATACCAGCAGGAATCCGCCCCAGATGGTGATAACGATCCACAGCGCCGTCACCGCCAGCATTTTGCTGGAGAGCCAGGCGAGGTACGCCGCCGAGCCAAAGGTCAGGATGATCCCCTGCACCAGCTCCGGCAGGCGTACAAACGCGATGGTAATGGCGCGCACGTCGCTGGTCAGCCCCGCCAGCAGGGAGGCGCTTCCCAGCTGCTCGATACGTTCAACCTGGGTGTCGAGGATACGTTTGATGAACTCGCTGCGCAGGCGAAACACGAAATGGTGGCCAAGCGCGGTCAGCGCCAGCTGTGAGCCGAGCGTAACCGCCATTAGCAGCAGCAGTAATCCCAGAAATTCCGGCAGGACGGAGAGCGACGTATCGACCATTTCGATCAAACGCACGTTAATGAAGGCAATCAGGCCAATCCCCAGCGCCGCGCTGGCAAGGCTTAAGGCCATCACCGCAATAAAAGGCCAGCGATACTGCCGCCAGACAAGAAGAAGTAGTTGCATGCAGAGCAATCCGGACAAGAAAAATCAGCCAGCAGTGTAAACTGCCTTTCGCACACATCAAGAATAATTCTTATTTTTATTCTCTGCTGGCTGCCTGCCGGAACGTCAGGTTGTAGCGAAACGCCCCTGCCACCGGGTGAACGCCGGGCTTCAGCGGCTGAATACCGTGGTAAAACAGCCGCGATTCGCCGCCCCAGACCACCACATCACCGTGCTCCAGCAGCAGCCGTTTTAGCGGATCGTTGCGCCGCAGTCCGCCAAACTGAAACACGGCGGGCAGCCCAAGGGAAACCGAGACGATAGGCGCGCGCAGATCCGGCTCGTCCTTATCCTGGTGCAGCGAGAGCTTTGCCCCGACGGCATAGCGGTTGATAAGACAGGCGTCGGGCTGAAAATCGGGGTAGCCGGCCGCCACGGCGGCTTCATGACATAGCGCCTGAAACGCCTCCGGCACCGGCGGCCACGGCTGGCCGGACAGCGGATCGTTCGGGGCATATAAATAGCCCCGTTCATTCGTCGCCCATCCCAGCTCGCCGCAGTTGGTCATCGCCACGGACATGGTATACCCGCCGGGCGTGACCATATGGCGAAACGGGGAACGGGCGGTGACGGCATCAATACGGTCGAACAGCGCCGCCGCGCGGGAGAGCGCAAAGCGTCTCAGGATCGTTGCCCCCGGCGCGAGCGGCTCCTGCCAGGGTTCAGCATCAGCAAAAAGATCGAGCATTATCCCTCCGGATTATTCGCCTCACGTTTCAACAATAGCACCTTACGGCCAGCGCCCCAGCGATAACCCGAAAGCGCACCGTCGTTACGCACCACGCGGTGGCAGGGAATGATAATCGCCAGTTTATTGGCGGCGCAGGCGCCCGCAACGGCGCGCACGGCGTTGGGTTTACCGATGGCCTTCGCCACCTGCTGATAGCTCGCCGTTTCACCGCAGGGGATAGCCCGCAGCGCCTGCCAGACCTGCTGCTGGAAAGCGGTTCCGCGGATATCCAGCGGCAGCGCCAGCGGCGCCTCGCGGCTGTCGACAGCGGCAATCACCTGACGAACCCGATCGGCAAACGCGCCCTCCATCGGTTCCCGTTCGGCAAGCGGGAACAGCGACCGCAGCTCTGCGGTCAGCGCGGCATCGTCGTCCCCCAGCAGTATCGCACAGATCCCGCTCTCGCTTTCCCCCACCAGACAGCGGCCAAGCGAACAGTCGCTGAGGGCATAGCGCACCGCGGCATCACCCTTGCGGTACTGCTTCGCCGTCATCCCCAGCGCACCGTCGGCCTTGCGATAGTAGCTGCTGCTGTCCGGAAACCCTGCGGCCAGAACGGCGTCGGTGATTTTATCGCCCTGCGCCAGCGCGCTGCGCAGGCGCTGTTCACGGGCGGCCTGCTGCCAGGCTTTCGGCGTCATGCCGGTGATGGATTTAAACAGACGATGGAAATGGAACGGGCTCATGGCAACCTGCCGGGCCAGCGCCTCAAGGTTCAGCCCGGCGTCCTGCTCCAGCAGACGACACGCCAGCGCAATTTTTGCTTTTTTCTGCGCCTGAGGGTCGTCTTTATCCGGCATACAGCGCTTACAGGGGCGGAAACCCGCCTGCCCGGCGCGGTGAGCGTCAGGATAGAAGCAGACGTTTTTACGCAGGGCATGGCGGGCGCGGCAGGACGGACGACAAAAAATGCCGGTCGTCTGCACGGCAAAGACAAACTGATTATCCGCCTGTGGATCGCGGGCCAGAACGGCCTGCCAGCGATCCTCATCGGTGAGATAGGCTGTGTTTTTCATGATCGGCTCCTCTTACAAGCATACGCTCAGCCTGCCTGAACGCCACCGAACAAAAACCCGCAACCTTGCTTTTTAATTTTTTTCGCGCACCAGGAAGCTTTTGAACTGGGGTGAACTCCAGGTTTTAAACCCGTCCGCCTCTTTGGTGATCATGTAGACGGCAAGCCCTTCCTGACGCACCACCTCTTTGGCTTTCTCCGTCCCGAGCACCATCAGTCCGGTATCCCAGGCGTCCGCTTCCAGCGCCGTTGGCGCTATCACCGTGACGGACACCAGATTATGGGTAATCGGGCTTCCGGTTTGCGGATCGATAACGTGCGAAATACGTTTACCGTCCAGTTCGTAATAGTTGCGGTAGCTTCCGGAAGTGCTGATGCCGTGTCCGTTGATGTCCACAATCGCCTGGACCGCGTTTTGCTGGTCGGTTGGCTTCTGAATAGCCACTCGCCACGGTTTGCCGCTGGCGTTCATGCCCCGGCTGACAAGCGCGCCGCCGACGGACACCAGATAACGGGGAATGCCTTCCTGCGCCATCAGGGCCGCAAGATGATCCGCAGCATAGCCCTCGCCCACCGTGGAGAGATCCACAAACAGGTCGGGAATGTCTTTTTGCAGGTATTGCTGACCGTACTGCGTAATCACCGCCAGGTGCTGTAGCCCTGTACGCGCGCGAGCATCATCGATGGCGGCCCGATCGGGCGTAGCGACCGGCTGCCTGTCGGGGCCAAATCCCCAGAGGTTTACCAGCGGCCCCACGGTCACATCCATTGCGCCGTTGGTTTTGTGGCCCACGCGCATGGATTCCGTCACGATATCGGCCATTGCTTCGCTCACTGGCCAGAGCGAGGTGCTGCTGGAGCGATTGAAGCGCATAAGCGCCGAGTCGTTTTTATACGTTGAGAGCAGCTGATCGTCGGCATCCAGCTGCGCCTGAATTTTACCGCGCAGCTCTTCAGCGCGGGATTTATCAATATCCATTACGCTGACGCGCCAGAAGGTTCCCATGGTTTTCCCTTCCAGCACCGTCGCGGCTGGCGCCTCGGTTTTTGCGGGCTGCGTAGAAGAGTCACACGCGGTCAGGAGTAAAACAGTAGCCAGAAAGCTGGCGCGTAAAAAAGTCATTTCCATTCGTTATTATCCTCATGCCGGGGCGGCAAGAGTACACTAAAACAGCGTATTTGTAAGACCCTAAAAAAGCATGAAAAAAGGGGCCTGATGGCCCCTTTGTCGCGGTATAAGCAATTAGAACTGGTAAACCAGACCCAGCGCTACGATATCGTCAGTACCGATACCTGCTGAACGAGTGAAGTCGTTCTCATCGAGCAGGTTGATTTTATAATCAACGTAGGTAGACATATTTTTGTTGAAGTAGTAAGTCGCACCAACGTCAACATATTTCAGGATATCCTGGTCGCCGTAACCATTGTCCAGATCCTTACCTTTTGACTGCAGGTAAGCCACGGACGGACGCAGACCAAAGTCGAACTGGTACTGAGCAACCACTTCGAAGTTCTGTGCTTTGTTAGCCCAGCCCAGATCGCCAGCGCGGGTCGCGTTATAAGTCTGGGTGTACTGTGCGGCCAGGTAGATGTTGTTTGCGTCATACTTCAGACCACCGGTGTAGGTATCAGCACGATCGCCAGTACCGAAGCCGTAGTCATTCTGAGAGTTAGTACGCTTAGAGCTGGTGATGGCAGTACCGAGACCGAAGCCTTCGCCCAGATCGTAAGTGATAGAGCCACCGAAGCCGTCACCGTTCTGACGAAGTGCGTCACGACCGTTGTTAGTCTGGTCTTCACCGCTTACGCTGCCGTTTTTACCCTGATACTGCAACGCGAAGTTCAGACCATCAACCAGACCGAAGAAGTCCTGGTTACGGTAGGTCGCGAAGCCGTTACCGCGCTGCTGCATGAAGTTGTCAGAACCGTAGGTGTCACCGCCGAACTCTGGCAGAACGTCAGTCCAGGAGGTAACATCATAAGCAACGCCGTAGTTACGACCGTAGTCGAATGAACCCGCATCGCCAAATTTCAGACCCGCAAACGCCACACGCGTCCATGAGTTATTTTCGTTCTCACCAGAGTTGCCTTGAATCTGGTATTCCCACTGGCCGTAACCGGTCAGCTGGTCGTTAACCTGAGTTTCGCCTTTGAAGCCAAGACGCATGTAGGTCTGGTCGCCGTCTGCACCGTCGTCATCAGAGAAATAGTGCAGGCCGTCCACTTTACCGTACAGATCTAATTTGTTGCCGTCTTTGTTATAAATTTCAGCCGCATTTGCTGCGCCTGCCACCAGCAGTGCTGGTACCAGGAGGGACAGTACTTTAACTTTCATTTTATTAACCCTCTGTTATATGCCTTATTATTTGCCACTGCATACTGGTCAACCCTCTTAACCAGTCGGCAAGTTCATTCTCCTCAAAAAAACAGAATAATCCAACAGGAATATGATACGAAAACTTTGAAGATGTTTCATTTTACCTGCAAGATGTTTCAATTTGTAAATATGAAGGAACTTTTTAAATAGCATGAAGAGTTTAAAAATATAGCACTTATAATCAAGATTGAAATATATCTTACTAAATTCAATTGGTTAAATACAAAGCACACACAGCACTGAATGACAAAAAAAATTCGCTCAACATCTCTAAAATAACTCTCGCTATCATCATTAACTTTATTTATTACCGTCATTCAGTTCTGAATGTCTGTTTATCCCTAATTGAACCGGATGCTTCGCATTCGGTTTTTTTTTACCTTTCTTTACGTCGCCAGGCATTTTATGTGCTACCCGCACGTTATGATAACGACTATTAACTAAATGCTGTTCTCTCCCTTTTCCTGATTGATTTTTTACCTTAAAGATTAATTTCTTGTTAATTCGTGCTATTTCTCCGCGACTGTGGCCGCGTATATGTACATTTCGCCGCGGTTTGTACACCTTTAAGCTGGCTCGCTGTAGCGAGGTTCAGCGGATAAAAAGTCAAGGTTACAGCGATAACGACGCTGGAAATTCGGTTATTACCCTTTATACTGCCCTATCCCATTACCGCGCGGCCATTACGGGTTAAACACATCGATGAGTCAGACTGAAACTACCGCCCCGAGCAAATTTTCCCTTCTACCGGGCAGCATCACCCGTTTCTTTCTTCTGCTGATCGTTGTGCTGTTAGTCACAATGGGGGTTATGGTTCAGAGCGCCGTTAACACCTGGCTTAAAGATAAGAGCTATCAGATCGTCGATATCACCCACGCGGTGCATAAGCGCATTGATACGTGGCGCTATGCGACCTGGCAAATCTACGACAATATCGCTGCGGCACCGGCCACCTCGTCAGGAGAAGGGTTACAGGAAACGCGCCTGAAGCAGGATGTCTATTATCTGGAAAAACCGCAGCGCAAGACCGAAGCCCTGATTTTCGGCTCGCACGACAGCGCAACGCTTGAAATGACGCAGCGCATCTCGTCCTATCTCGACACCCTGTGGGGTGCCGAAACGGTGCCGTGGTCTATGTATTACCTGAACGGTCAGGACAACAGCATGATCCTGATCTCGACCCTGCCGCTTAAGGATCTCTCGTCAGGCTTTAAAGAGACGACCGTCGGCAGCATTGTGGATTCCCGTCGGGCGGAAATGTTGCAGCAGGCCAACGCGCTGGACGAGCGCGAAAGTTTCTCCTCGCTGCGCCGCCTTGCCTGGCAGAATGGCCATTACTTTACGCTGCGCACCACCTTTAACCAGCCGGGCCATCTGGCGACGGTGGTTGCTTTCGACCTGCCTATAAATGACCTGATCCCGCCGGATATGCCGCTGGACAGCTTCCGCCTGGAGCCTGACAACAGCTCCCAGAACATGCGTACACCGTCGGACAAAGAGGGCGCGGACAGCGTGGCCATCTCCTTTAATGGCTCAAAGATTGAGATTGCGTCCTCGCTGAACTCAACCGGTATGCGTCTTGTCTGGCAGGTGCCTTTTGGCACCCTGATGCTTGATACCCTGCAAAATATCCTGCTGCCGCTGCTGCTGAATATCGGTCTGCTGGCGCTGGCGCTGTTTGGCTACAGCACCTTCCGCTTCCAGTCAGGGCGCCAGAGCGACTCCACCTCGGTGTCAGCCGGAACCAGCAACGAGCTGCGCGTGCTGCGCGCCCTTAATGAAGAGATTATTTCCGTGCTGCCGCTCGGGGTGTTAGTGCACGATCAGGAGGCGAACCGCACGGTGATGAGCAATAAGATTGCCGATCACCTTCTGCCGCATCTTAATCTGCAAAACATTACGGCGATGGCGGACCAGCATCAGGGCGTAATTCAGGCCACCATTAATAACGAGCTGTATGAAATCCGTCAGTTCCGCAGCCAGGTCGCTTCACGCACGCAAATCTTCATTATCCGCGACCAGGACCGTGAAGTGCTGGTGAATAAAAAACTCAAGCAGGCACAAAGGCTGTACGAGAAAAACCAGCACGGCCGCGCCGCGTTTATGCAAAATATTGGCGATGCCTTTAAGCAGCCGCTGAAGTCGCTCGCCACGCAGATCGCTGAGCTAAGCACGCCGGAAAGCCGCCAGCTCAGCAACCAGGCCGACTCGCTGGTCCGTCTGGTAGATGAGATCCAGCTTGCGAATATGCTGGAGAATGACATCTGGAAAGGCACCCCGACGCTCTTCTCTATCCAGGATCTGATTGATGAAGTCGTTCCTGAAGTGCTGCCGGTCATTAAGCGCAAGGGTCTCCAGCTGTTGATCAACAACCGTTTACCGGCGAACGACGAGCGTCACGGCGATCGCGATGCCCTGCGCCGGATCCTGGTGATGCTGATCCAGTATGCCGTAACCACCACGCAGATCGGCAAGATCACGCTTGAAGTCAGCACCGATGAATCCAGCGACGATCGTCTGACCTTCCGTATTCTGGATACGGGCGAGGGCGTGACCGTAAGCGAAATTGATAATCTGCACTTCCCGTTCCTGAACGATACCCAGCGCGACCACTATGGTAAGGCTAACGCCCTCACCTTCTGGCTCTGCGATCAGCTGGCGCGCAAGCTGGGCGGCCACCTGAATATTAAGGCGCGCGAATCCCTCGGCACCCGCTACTCTTTACACGTTAAAATGGCGGCAAATCCGCAGGAAGAAGATGAAGAGCGTCTGCTGGATGACGTGGTGGTCATGGTGGATGTGACCTCTAATGAGATCCGTAATATCGTGGTTCGTCAGCTGGAAAACTGGGGCGCGTCCTGCATTACCCCGGACGAAAGGCTCGCGAGTCAAGAATTTGATCTATTTTTAACTGATAATCCGTCTAATCTTACTGCCTCCGGCTTGCTTTTAAGCGATGATGAGCCAGGCGTGCGAAAAATCGGCCCTGGCCAGCTGCGCGTCAACTTTAATATGAGCAATGCGATGCAGGAAGCTGTATTACAACTGATTGAAGAGCATCTGGCGCAGGAAGAGATCCCGGAGTCACCGTTAGGCGGCGATGAAAATGCCGAGCTCCATGCCAGCGGATATTATTCGCTCTTCGTTGATACAGTACCAGATGATGTTAAGCGGTTGTATACTGAGTCCGCTGCGCAGGATTTTGCAGCGCTGGCACAGACAGCACACCGGCTTAAAGGGGTGTTTGCCATGCTAAATCTGGTTCCCGGCAAGCAGTTATGTGAAACGCTGGAACATCTAATTCGTGAGAAAGATGCCTCTGGCATTGAAAAATACATCAGCGACATTGACGCTTACGTCAAGAGCTTGCTGTAGCAAGGTAGCCTTATACATGAACAATATGAACGTAATTATTGCCGATGACCATCCGATTGTACTGTTCGGTATTCGCAAATCACTTGAACAGATCGAGTGGGTGAATGTAGTCGGTGAATTTGAAGACTCCACAGCTCTCATCAACAACCTGCCTAAACTTGATGCGCACGTGCTCATTACCGATCTCTCTATGCCGGGAGATAAGTACGGTGATGGGATCACGCTTATCAAATACATTAAACGTCACTTCCCGGACATTTCGATCATTGTTCTGACCATGAACAATAACCCGGCGATCCTGAGCGCCGTTCTTGATCTCGATATCGAAGGGATTGTGCTGAAACAAGGCGCGCCTACCGATCTGCCAAAAGCCCTTGCGGCGCTGCAGAAAGGGAAGAAATTCACGCCTGAGAGCGTCTCACGTCTGCTCGAAAAAATCAGCGCGGGCGGCTATGGCGACAAGCGTCTCTCACCAAAAGAGAGTGAAGTTCTGCGCCTGTTCGCTGAAGGTTTCCTGGTAACGGAAATTGCCAAGAAGCTGAACCGCAGCATCAAAACCATCAGCAGCCAGAAGAAATCAGCGATGATGAAGCTGGGTGTGGATAACGATATCGCCCTGCTGAACTACCTCTCCTCCGTGACGCTGAGCGCGACGGACAAGGATTGATCCCAACGGGTGTGCGGCCTGTTGCCCGCACCCTGCCCTCTTCCCCGGCAGAGAGCACCAGTAAAAAAGGCCCTTGTGGGCCTTTTTTTACGTCCGCGTTTTCCTCACGCGCTCCGCATAGACAGACAGCGTTTGTTTGAGCACGTCCAGCGTAACCGGCTTCGACAGACAGCTGTCCATTCCCGACTCCAGACAGCGCTGCTTCTCTTCCGCCAGCGCGTTGGCCGTAACCCCAACCACCGGCAACGTCAGGCCCAGCTGGCGGATACGCTGCGTCAGGCGATAGCCGTCCATGTTTGGCATGTTCACATCGCTGAGCACGATATCAATATGGTTCTTACTCAGGACATTCAGGGCGTCCACCCCGTCGTTGGCCGTTTTACACTGATAGCCCAGGGAGCCCAGCTGGTCGGCGAGCAGACGACGGTTTATCGGGTGATCGTCGACGACCAGAATCATCATGTCGTCATTCACCGACGCCAGTTCATCCGGGGAAGCCAGGGCGGTGGCACCGTCGCTGTCCTCAAGCTGTACGCTGTAAATGCGCGCCAGCAGGCCCAGCAGCTCGTGCGGTGTCGCCACGCTGTGCACCCATACTCCAGGTGATCGCTCAACCGGGATACCGATATGCCGACGGCAGAACGTTACCACGCCGCGCCCCGCCCACGCCTGCTCCGGCTCGCCGTCGGTGATGAGCATGTCGTCCGCATCCGGCGTCTGGCCTTCGTAGCGCGATACCCGCACGCCGCTGCTGGTCAGCATCGAGGTGAGGAAATCCTGTAAGGAGGCGTTGTGCACCGCCAGCCAGCAACGCTTATCGCTCAGCCCGTCGACCGTGGTTTTTGCCGGATAGTGCGCGGAATAGAGCGGAATACGGATGGTGAACTGGCTGCCCATGCCTGGCTCGGTATCCACGGAGATGTCCCCGTCCATCATGCTGATAAGCTTCTCGCATATCGCCAGACCCAGCCCGGTCCCCTGGAAGTTACGCTGGACGCCCGTTCCTACCTGGAAGAACGGATCGAACAGGCGCACAACCTCTTTCGCCGGAATGCCGACGCCCGTGTCGCGCACGCGTATGGTCAGGTAATCCCCTGCCCGACTGACGTGCAGCACAATACAGCCGATATCGGTGAATTTGATGGCGTTACTCAGCAGGTTAGAGATGACCTGCTGCAGACGCATCGGGTCGCCGTGCAGCGTCAGGGGCACATCCGGCTCGATAAAGCAGTACAGCCCCAGCTGTTTACGCACGACCAGCGGCAGATAGTTGGCGCTGATATGGTTCATCACCTCGCGCGGGGAAAACTCGCGCGGTTCAATCTTCAGCTGCTCGGATTCAATTTTTGAGAAGTCGAGAATGTCGCTGATGATTTTCAGCAGCAGGCTGGATGAGTTATTCATCGCCGTAACCAGCCTGTCGACCCCTTTCGGCAGCTCTTTGGTCTGGAGCAGATCGAGGTTACCGATGATGCCGTACAGCGGCGTGCGCAGCTCATGGCTGACGGTGGCAAGGAACATGGATTTCGACTGGCTCGCCTGCTCCGCCGCCTGCGCCATATCCTGCAGTGACTCTTCCATCTTCACGCGCGCGGAGACGTCCACCAGCACGCAGATCGCTACGTTTTCATTGCGGTAACGCGAATGAACGAAGCTGATTTGCAGGTTGGTGTGGGTGCTGGTCAGGACATCCACAAAGTTAACCTGCTGCCCGCAGATGATCTGCGTTAACCGCTGGCGGTCTTCATGCGTCAGCATGTTCAGGTAGTTATGGGCAAGCTCGTTGCTGAGGATATTCGTGCCGTCCTGGGTGCGCAGGATACAGATCCCTACCGGCGCCGAGGCGACAATTTTACGGTTAAACTGCTCGTGCTCCTCCAGACGCTGGGCGTCCGCTTCCGCCGGAATGAAAATCCGCCGCTCGTACATGCGCGCCAGCATAAACAGCGCCACACCTACCGCGATGTTCAGCAAGATGGCGTTGAGGATCAGGATACGAATGCGCTCCAGCACCTTGTCCACCGGCAGCGAGTAAACAATGCTCAGCGACGATGGCGGCAGGCTTTTCTTCAGCACCAGCTCGCGGAAACCGGAGGTATAGCCAAACCATGAGCGCTCCTGCATCCAGCCGGGTTCGACTTTCAGACGGTTTTCAGGCCCGGCAAGCGAGATAAGCGGGTGGCCGTTTTCATCCAGAATGGTCACGCCCATCGGCAGGCTGCCCGGCGTGAAGAAGTTTTCCATGCGGATGGTTTGCTCAATGCCCAGCAGCGCCTGCAGGCGGTTCCCGAGGTAAACCGGGGTCAGGGCGTAGAAATAGCCGACGCCCATGCGCGGGCCCTGGCTTATCCAGAAGATGTTGTTCCCGCGCTCTTCCTGCGGTGCGTTGCGGTATTTCACAATGCGTTCATGCAGGCTTTTCAGCGCGTCTTCCCGCTCCATCGGCATATCCCGCAGGCCGAAATCCGCCATGCACAGGTTTTCGTTACCAATCAGGTAGACGCGGTTCAGATCATAGGCGGCTGAAAAGTTGTCGCGCCAGTAGCGCATGAACCACGACAGCGATTCCAGCGATCCGCGCCAGGCTTTGCCCATGGCTGAACAATCGGAGTCCGGGAAGAGCGGTTCGAAATCAGGTACTTCCGTTTTTTCATCCCGACCACGGATGGCCAGGATGCCGTTCTCCGCCGTCAGTCGATTCTCAGCAATATACTTAAGCTCTTTCATCACGTCAGACGTGCGCTGGATATAGCGCTGGGCCTGGTCTGAACTTAAGTTAAACTCCTGGCGGATCTCCGCTTCTTTCTGGTTTAACGCGTTGACGATGTAAAACACCGAGAGTAGCGCCACCAGCAACCATAGCAGCAGCGCAAGCGCCCGAAACAGATAGCGAGAGACTTTAAGCGTGGTACGAAAGGAGACGAGGTATTTCAAAGGGGCGAGGCTCCGCCATCGGGGAAAAAAGAATGTGGTTAAGGTAGCGGTAAACGCGGCTTGTCGCAACGTTCACTTGTCTGCTTGCGCAAAACAAAAGGGCCGGAAACCGGCCCTTTACGCGTCAGGAGACGTTACTCGTCAGCATCATCTGCTGGTTCATCATCGGTGTCTGCTTCCGGTGCGATTTCATCATCACCTTCCGCGACGCTTCCGTCGATTGAGTCGAGCTCTTCGTCATCCACCGGCTCGGCAACGCGTTGCAGACCCACAACGTTTTCATCTTCCGCAGTACGGATGAGGATCACGCCCTGGGTGTTACGACCCACCACGCTGATCTCGGAGACGCGGGTACGCACCAGCGTACCGGCATCGGTGATCATCATGATCTGGTCCGCGTCGTCCACCTGCACCGCGCCCACAACGGAACCGTTGCGCTCGGTCACTTTGATGGAGATAACGCCCTGCGTGCCGCGTGATTTGGTCGGATATTCGCTTTCCGCCGTGCGTTTACCGTAGCCGTTCTGGGTGACGGTGAGGATTGCGCCTTCGCCACGTGGAACGATCAGGGACACAACGGCGTCTTCACCCGCCAGCTTGATACCACGCACGCCGGTCGCGGTACGACCCATTGCGCGCACGGCGTTCTCCTTGAAGCGCACCACTTTACCGGCCGCAGAGAACAGCATCACTTCATCGGAACCGGAAGTCAGATCGACACCGATCAGCTCGTCGCCTTCATTCAGGTTCACCGCAATAATACCGGCAGAGCGCGGACGGCTGAACTCGGTGAGCGCGGTTTTCTTCACGGTACCGCTGGCGGTCGCCATAAAGACGTTCACGCCCTCTTCGTACTCGCGTACCGGCAGGATAGCGGTGATGCGTTCGTTCGCTTCCAGCGGCAGCAGGTTAACGATTGGACGACCACGCGCGCCACGGCTCGCTTCCGGCAGCTGATAGACTTTCATCCAGTACAGACGACCACGGCTTGAGAAGCAGAGGATCGTGTCGTGGGTGTTCGCCACCAGCAGACGGTCAATGAAGTCTTCTTCTTTAATACGCGCCGCTGATTTGCCTTTACCGCCACGACGCTGTGCTTCGTAGTCGGTCAACGGCTGATACTTCACATAGCCCTGGTGAGACAGGGTAACCACCACGTCTTCGCGGTTGATCAGATCTTCAATGTTGATATCGGAGCTGTTGGCCGTGATTTCGGTACGGCGCTCGTCGCCGAACTGATCGCGCACCAGCTCCAGCTCTTCGCGGATCACTTCCATCAGGCGCTCTGCGCTACCCAGGATGTGCAGCAGCTCAGCGATTTGCTCCAGCAGCTCTTTGTACTCGTCGAGCAGTTTTTCATGCTCAAGGCCGGTCAGCTTCTGCAAACGCAGATCCAGAATCGCCTGGGCCTGCTGCTCGGTCAGGTAGTACTGCCCGTCACGCACGCCAAATTCCGGTTCCAGCCACTCTGGACGCGCGGCGTCATCACCCGCACGTTCCAGCATTGCCGCCACGTTACCCAGGTCCCATGGACGCGCAACCAGCGACGCTTTCGCTTCTGCCGGCGTTGGCGCACGGCGGATCAGCTCGATGATTGGGTCGATGTTCGCCAGCGCAACGGCCAGTGCTTCAAGGATATGCGCACGGTCACGCGCTTTGCGCAGTTCGAAGATGGTACGGCGCGTCACCACTTCACGGCGGTGACGCACGAACGCGCTCAGGATCTCTTTCAGGTTCATGATTTTCGGCTGACCATGGTGCAGCGCAACCATGTTGATACCGAAGGAGACCTGAAGCTGAGTCTGGGAGTAAAGGTTGTTCAGCACAACTTCACCCACCGCGTCGCGCTTGATTTCAATCACGATGCGCATACCGTCTTTATCAGACTCGTCGCGCAGCGCGCTGATACCTTCAACACGTTTTTCTTTAACCAGCTCGGCGATTTTTTCAATCAGACGCGCTTTGTTCACCTGATACGGGATCTCGTGAACAATGATGGTTTCACGGCCGGTTTTGGCGTCCGCTTCCACTTCGGCGCGGGCACGGATGTAAATCTTGCCGCGACCGGTGCGGTACGCTTCTTCAATACCACGACGACCGTTGATGATTGCCGCCGTCGGGAAGTCCGGGCCCGGGATGTGTTCCATCAGCCCTTCAATGCTGATGTCTTCATCGTCGATATAGGCCAGGCAGCCGTTGATCACTTCCGTGATGTTGTGCGGCGGAATGTTGGTTGCCATACCGACGGCGATACCGGACGAACCGTTCACCAGCAGGTTAGGGATCTTCGTTGGCATAACGTCAGGAATTTTTTCCGTGCCGTCGTAGTTATCAACGAAATCAACCGTCTCTTTTTCCAGGTCGGCCATCAGCTCATGGGCAATCTTCGCCAGACGGATTTCCGTATAACGCATTGCCGCGGCGGAGTCGCCGTCGATAGAACCAAAGTTACCCTGACCATCTACCAGCATGTAACGCAGCGAGAACGGCTGCGCCATACGGACAATGGTGTCGTACACCGCGGAATCACCATGGGGATGGTACTTACCGATTACGTCACCAACGACACGGGCAGATTTTTTGTAGGCTTTATTCCAGTCATTGCCCAATACGTTCATGGCGTATAGTACGCGACGGTTGTACCGGCTTCAGGCCATCGCGGACGTCCGGCAGCGCACGGCCAACAATGACCGACATCGCATAGTCCAGATAGGAGCTTTTCAGCTCTTCCTCGATGTTAACCGGTGTAATTTCTCTCGCAAGGTCGCTCATCTAACCGCTATCCCTCTACTGTATCCCGGATTCAAAGGTCGCAAATTTATAACACAGCCGCGGTGATACAGGTAAACCTATACGCTTTATTCACGGGGATTGCCTGATATACTCATTTGTCTTGCTAAATAAGGAGTAAAAGCGCCCATGAATGCCGAAAAATCCCCGGTGGCTCACAACGTTGACCACGAAGAGATTGCCAAATTTGAAGCGGTGGCGTCCCGCTGGTGGGATCTCGAAGGTGAGTTCAAACCTCTGCATCGTATTAACCCGCTGCGTCTGGGCTATATCGCGGAGCGTTCCGGCGGTCTGTTCGGTAAGAAAGTGCTCGACGTGGGCTGCGGCGGCGGCATCCTGGCGGAAAGCATGGCCCGCGAAGGCGCCACCGTTACCGGTCTGGACATGGGCTTCGAACCTCTGCAGGTGGCTCGTCTTCATGCCCTGGAGTCCGGCGTGCAGGTGGAGTACGTACAGGAGACCGTAGAAGAACATGCGGCAAAACACGCGCACCAGTATGATGTCGTGACCTGCATGGAGATGCTGGAGCACGTTCCCGATCCGCAGTCGGTGGTCAGCGCCTGTGCGAAACTGGTCAAGCCGGGCGTCAGGTCTTCTTCTCCCACCATCAACCGTAACGGCAAAGCCTGGCTGATGGCCGTGGTTGGTGCAGAGTATGTCCTGCGCATGGTGCCGAAAGGAACG
>CATOUR010000474.1:0-35265 GCA_951848785.1 Callosobruchus maculatus
ATCATCAAAGTCGTAATGGGTGCCAAACATGGAGTAGTTCAGCATAGCCGCGCGTCCGCCGCGCACGTCAGCCACCTGACGGCCGCTTTCCGGATCGATTGCCTCTGGCGGAACAACCAGTGAAATTTCGTCGACGTCCGGAGAAGTGACGACCGTCGCGTTTTTCCAGTACTGGTGAATTGAAGGGCACGTTTCGCGCTTGAGTTTTTTATATAACCCAGCGGCATCCAGAAATTCGCTATCAATACAGGGAAGACCTTCGTCATTAAACTTCACGGGCATAATGCCGCGCTTTTTGCCGTTAATTACCACGGTGACGTTATGATAGCCCGGTATAAATCGCGGGGAGACGGCATAATAGTCAGCAATTGCCGGATCGAGGCCACTCTGTTTTAACGCTTCGGTATCGAAAAACGCTCTTGCCAGCTCCATAGCGGCGCTGTAGTGGGATGAATTTCTGCACGAATGCCGAACGCCACCGCGCTCAGGCAAAATGCCAGCACGCCTGTTTTACAGGTGGAAATTATCATGGCCACTCCGTCTTTTATTATTTTAATTCAGCAACGTAAGAACCGGCTTTATAGCCAAAGCGGGTGGCAGGGTACATTTCCACCTTGTTATTCTGCCCTGATAATGTGTTATCCGACGCCGCTATCATCGTCTGTCCGGGAAGAATATAGCTTTTGTCGAATTTCACCTTAATTCCGGACGGTAGTAATTTTGCGTGTTGCTCCATACGCACCACATAAGGGGTATCGTTTACCACCGTCAGGCTGCCGTTTTTAATCTGCCAGCGCAGATCTTTCCAGGGCTCCATATTCACGTCGAGACCTGCCGGGCGAATAATGACGGGCAGATTCTGGCTGAAAACCATTTTCACTTTATTCTGCTCTCGTTGCGGAATAGTGGAAAAGATGACGCGCTTTAAGTGTTCAGTTTTTAATTTTTCCGCGCTGTCTTTTAAGACAAAGCGTACGCGCTGCGTTTTTCCGGCATTCACGCGCACCACCGGTTGAGTGACAACCACGCCGGGTTTTGGATCGTCCGGTAAATCGACAATGCGGGTATAAAGAAGCTGGGCGGTATCGTCGCTATTTTTCACATCCATGCTCGCTCCCCGCTCGTCTTCGTTAATTAACAGCAGAGAAGTTTCTGGCACCATACCGGCGGCAAACGTCTGCAACGACGAAAAGAGGCAAACGCAGAGCAACGTTTTTTTACAGAGAATCATAATATTAGTCCGTTAATATTGATGGGGACTGCTCCCCTAATCAGAGGAGCAGTGAATTATCAACAGTGCGATAATCAGAGGTAAACCAGCTCTACGTTGGTTAAACCGTCCAGCGTCACTTCATCCGTGACGTTTAAATCGTTGGTTGGGTTAATTGTGGCGCTTACAGCAACTTTGAAGTTGATCTTACTTTCTGGAGAAGGCGCGCTACCTGCCTTATCTGAAGTGAAAGCATATATTTCAGAATTGTCGCTGTTAATTTGCATATAGTCGGCGCCTCTAACAACCCAGCCTTTTCCGCCATCTATGCTTATCAATGGATAAAGTGGATCACCATTACCATTAGTGTTTGCGCCCTGGTTGCGGAATAACGCTAATGCATAGGCACCAATTTTTTTATCGTTATACATTCCCAGACCAAACACAGAATTTGGTGAGCCTACAAAACCATTACCTATTTTGACACTTTCTGTTGGAGAGGAGTCGTCACGCGCATCGGTAAACTTCACCGCAACACGCGTGGCTTCCTCACAGGTAATGGTAACGGGAATTTCTTTCATATCCGCCAGCGGGGTTTCACTTGTCGAATTGAGAGAGGAAACTTTCATGGTACCGAAGTCAGCTACACCGCCGCCGCTTGGGAAGGCTGGGGTACAGGATGACGGAAGAATTTTACCGGTGACCTTAATATCAATGCTTTGTGCAGCCATGGCCGTATTAACCGACATCGCTAACGCTGTGGCCAGCACTCCTTTTTTGATAAGCGCGTTCATTCAATTTCCTTATTAAGGTGAAGTACAAATAAAGCCAAATGCCAACATTTGACCAAGGGGTTAGAAAATCAATATTAATTGCAGGAAAATACCAGCATCAATAACCCCTATCAATTATCTGCTTCATCTTTAGGATTAACGCCTGAGGAATTCCTTAATTATTAAGATCAAGCATTTGGAAAACGAATATAACAAGCAAGAAAATTGCTTCGGGTGAGAAAAAGCATAGATTTAAATAATATTATCGCCAACCTGGCCAGAAATATTATTTTAGAGGTTTATTTAACGACGAAGGATAAACAGAAGAGACAATAAAGAGGAAATAAGGAGAGGTAAAGCCTTTGCCAGTGATATTTAATTTACACCTGTCCCCGCTCCGAAGAGCGAGGGACAGTGGCAATACGGCTTATTTGTTCAGTTCAGCGGTCATGTGCACGCGGTTACCGGTGAACGCCTGGGTAATTTTGTAGGATGACGCGCCCGCTTCCTGAGCCTGCGCGGCGATTTTCGCTTCTGCACCATCCAGCGTGGAGGCGGAAGCGGTGACGGTCTGTGCAGCGAAAGAACCGAATGAAGCAGCCAGAGCGATTACAGCGACAAAAGTTTTGATGCTTTTCATGATTTAAACCCTTTCGTTAAGTTGTTTAGGTAAGGCACCGTGCCTTGATGAGATAAATATTAGTCCTCATCCCGTTCAACTGATAGCGGAAGGATTTGCTATTATCATTCAAAATTACTGATTAACTATTAACCGCTGTGGATGGGTATAAATCGTCGCCCTTCCCGGCTTGCAGAACCCCACCAGCGTCAGGTTGCAGCGCTCCGCCACTTCCACCGCCAGCGTGGTTGCCGCCGACACCGCAAACAGGATCTCTACCCCGCACATCGCGGACTTTTGCACCATCTCATAGCTGGCGCGGCTGGAAACCAGTGCCGCGCCCTGCTGCCAGAGCGTGCTTTCCCGTGCGCGGCGGCCTAACAGCTTATCCAGCGCCACGTGACGGCCCACATCTTCATGTCCGCCCGCAATATCCCCGGACGGCAAAACCCACGCCGCCGCGTGCGTACAGCCGCTGAGCTGGCCGACAGGCTGCACGTCGTTCAGGTGCCCGAGCGCCCGGTCAAGATGCGCCAGATTAAACGTCTGGGTAAACGGCAGCGGGACAATGGGCTTGCCGATATCGTTAAGCTGTTCAACGCCGCACACGCCGCAGCCGGTTCGTCCGGCCAGCGCGCGGCGGCGCGCTTTCAGCCCCATAAAGCGACGGCTGGAGAGCTCAATTTGCACTTCAAGACCGTTGCAGGCCTGCACGACGTCCATGCCGTAGATCTCCTGCGGATGCGCAATGATGCCTTCCGAGAGGGAAAAACCAATGGCGAACAGCTCAAGATCTTTCGGCGAGGCCATCATCACCACGTGCGAAATACCGTTGTACACCAGGGCAACGGGAACTTCTTCCGCCAGAAAATCCGGCGTGGCATGCGAAATGTGGGGCGGTCTGTGCACCGACAGTTCCACGATGCCCGCAGGCAGTGGCGACGCGTGGGTAGCACGGTTTTGTTTAGACACAACGGTATTCCTGAACAACCACGGAAGTGAGCCTGCTATTGCAGCATAAATCACAGGCGATACGCATAGTATGGATCAACTTTTCAGCAGCCATCTTCGACAAGTTTACCTACTCACTTGGGAGCGGTGCAACCTGCCTCCTGCTACACCCCTTTAACATGCAGGGTTAATATTGTGATTGATATCACATTTTATAATCAATGGAGTGATAATACGTTCACTTTGTTTTAACGCCGTTGGAACAGGCGTACCGACATTGTGGTATTCTGGGCATATCCCTCGGAGACATGAGGGATTAACGCAAATTTTTCTCCTTTGCGGTCCATTCTCAACCGCGAAGTAAAAACTACATATATAAGCAATGTCGAACAAGGAGTGACCCATGCAGGTCAGCAGAAGGCAGTTCTTTAAGATCTGCGCTGGCGGTATGGCAGGCACCACGGCGGCGGCACTGGGCTTTGCGCCCGGCGTAGCGCTGGCGGAAACGCGGCAGTACAAACTGCTACGTACCCGCGAAACCCGTAACACCTGTACGTACTGCTCCGTCGGCTGTGGGCTGTTGATGTATAGCCTCGGCGACGGTGCGAAAAACGCCAAAGCATCTATCTTCCATATCGAAGGCGACCCGGATCACCCGGTCAACCGCGGCGCGCTGTGCCCGAAAGGGGCCGGTCTGGTGGACTTTATCCACTCCGAAAGCCGCCTTAAATTCCCGGAATACCGCGCGCCTGGCTCGGACAAGTGGCAGCAAATTAGCTGGGAAGAGGCGTTTGACCGCATCGCAAAACACATTAAAGAAGATCGCGATGCCAACTTTATTGAGAAAAACGCCGAAGGCGTCACGGTTAACCGCTGGCTCTCCACCGGGATGCTGTGTGCTTCAGCGTCCAGTAACGAAACCGGCTATTTAACCCAGAAATTCACGCGCGCACTCGGCATGCTCGCGGTCGACAACCAGGCGCGTGTCTGACACGGACCAACGGTAGCAAGTCTTGCTCCAACATTTGGTCGCGGTGCGATGACCAACCACTGGGTCGACATCAAGAACGCCAACCTTATCGTGGTGATGGGCGGTAACGCCGCTGAAGCGCACCCTGTCGGGTTCCGCTGGGCGATGGAAGCCAAAATCCACAACGGTGCGAAGCTGATTGTGATCGATCCCCGCTTTACGCGTACGGCGTCAGTGGCGGATTTCTACACCCCTATTCGTTCAGGTACTGACATCACTTTCCTGTCAGGCGTATTGCTGTACCTGATGACCAACGAAAAATATAACCGCGAATACACCGAAGCCTATACCAACGCCAGCCTGATCGTGCGCGAGGATTACCACTTCGAAGATGGTCTGTTCAGCGGTTATGACGCCGAAAAACGCAGATACGACAAAACCAGCTGGAACTACGAGCTGGACGAAAACGGCTTTGCGAAGCGCGACACCACCCTGCAACACCCGCGCTGCGTGTGGAACCTGCTGAAAGAGCACGTTTCCCGCTACACGCCGGACGTTGTGGAAAACATCTGCGGAACGCCGAAGGCGGATTTCCTGAAGGTCTGCGAGTTAATTGCGGAAACCAGCGCGAAAGATAAAACCGCGTCGTTCCTGTACGCGCTCGGCTGGACGCAGCACTCCATCGGCGCGCAGAACATCCGCACCATGGCGATGGTTCAGCTGCTGCTCGGCAACATGGGGATGGCAGGCGGCGGCGTGAACGCCCTGCGCGGCCACTCCAACATTCAGGGTCTGACCGACCTCGGCCTGCTGTCGCAAAGCCTGACGGGTTACATGAACCTGCCAAGCGAGAAACAGACCGACCTGCAAACCTACCTGACGGCCAGCACGCCAAAACCGCTGCTCGAGGGCCAGGTGAACTACTGGGGCAACTATCCGAAGTTCTTCGTCTCGCTGATGAAAGCCTTCTACGGCGACAAGGCGACGGCGGAAAACAGCTGGGGCTTTGACTGGCTGCCGAAGTGGGACAAAGGTTACGACGTACTCCAGTACTTCGAGATGATGCACCAGGGCCAGGTCAACGGCTACATCTGCCAGGGCTTCAACCCTGTGGCGTCGTTCCCGAACAAAAACAAGGTTGTCGAGTCTCTGTCGAAGCTGAAGTTCCTGGTGACCATTGACCCGCTCAATACCGAAACCTCGACCTTCTGGCAGAACCACGGTGAATCGAACGACGTCGATCCGTCGAAAATTCAGACCGAAGTGTTCCGCCTGCCGTCGACCTGCTTCGCGGAAGAGAACGGTTCTATCGTCAACTCCGGCCGCTGGCTGCAGTGGCACTGGAAGGGCGCGGACGCCCCGGGCATCGCCATGAACGACGGCGAGATCCTGGCCGGTATCTTCTTACGCCTGCGTAAGATGTACGCGGCTGAAGGCGGCGCGAATCCTGAACCGGTTCTGAACATGACCTGGAACTACTCGACGCCAGAAAACCCAGCGCCGGAAGAAGTGGCGATGGAGAGCAACGGTAAGGCGCTGGCGGACGTTATCGACCCGGCTACCGGTGCGGTTCTGGCGAAGAAAGGCGATCAGCTCAGCACCTTCGCGCACCTGCGCGATGACGGTACTACCTCAAGCGGCTGCTGGATTTTTGCCGGTAGCTGGACGCCGAAAGGCAACCAGATGGCCAACCGCGACAACGCCGACCCGTCGGGTCTGGGCAATACGCTCGGCTGGGCATGGGCGTGGCCGCTGAACCGCCGCATCCTCTATAACCGCGCCTCCGCTGACCCGCAGGGCAACCCGTGGGATCCGAAGCGTCAGCTGCTGAAGTGGGACGGCGCGAAATGGGGCGGCGTGGATATTCCAGACTACAGCACTGCCGCACCGGGCAGCGATGTCGGGCCGTTTATCATGCAGCCTGAAGGGATGGGCCGTCTTTTTGCTATCGACAAGATGGCGGAAGGGCCGTTCCCGGAACACTACGAGCCGTTTGAAACGCCGCTGGGCACTAACCCGCTGCACCCGAATGTGGTCTCTAACCCGGCAGCCCGTATCTTCAAGGGCGACTTTGAAGCGCTGGGTAAAAAGGACAAGTTCCCGTACGTGGGTACCACCTACCGTCTGACCGAGCACTTCCACTACTGGACCAAGCACGCGCTGCTTAACGCCATCGCGCAGCCGGAACAGTTTGTGGAGATCGGCGAGAAGCTGGCGAACAAGCTCGGCATTGCCCATGGCGATACCGTGAAGGTCTCCTCCAACCGTGGCTATATCAAAGCCAAGGCGGTGGTGACCAAGCGTATTCGCACGCTGAACGTTCACGGTCAGCAGGTGGATACCATCGGTATTCCGATCCACTGGGGCTATGAGGGCGTGGCGAAGAAAGGGTTCATTGCGAACACCCTGACGCCGTTCGTCGGCGATGCGAACACGCAGACGCCGGAGTTTAAGGCCTTCCTCGTGAACGTGGAAAAGGTGTAACGGAGACGACTTATGGCTTATCAATCTCAGGATATTATCCGTCGTTCCGCGACTAACGGTTTCACGCCCGCGCCTCAGGCGCGGGACCATCAGCAGGAAGTGGCGAAGCTTATCGACGTAACCACCTGTATCGGCTGTAAAGCCTGTCAGGTGGCCTGTTCGGAGTGGAACGACATCCGTGACGAAGTGGGTCACAACGTTGGGGTGTACGACAACCCGGCGGACCTGACCGCCAAGTCCTGGACGGTAATGCGCTTCTCGGAAGTGGAGCAGAACGACAAACTGGAATGGCTTATCCGCAAAGACGGCTGTATGCACTGTGCGGATCCGGGCTGCCTGAAGGCGTGTCCGTCAGAAGGGGCTATCATTCAGTATGCCAACGGTATCGTCGACTTCCAGTCCGAGCAGTGTATTGGCTGCGGCTACTGCATCGCGGGCTGTCCGTTCGACGTGCCGCGCATGAACCCGGAAGACAACCGCGTCTACAAATGTACGCTGTGCGTTGACCGCGTAAACGTCGGCCAGGAGCCAGCGTGCGTGAAGACCTGCCCGACGGGCGCTATCCACTTTGGCTCCAAAGAGGATATGAAGACGCTGGCGGCCGAGCGCGTGGGCGAGCTGAAAACCCGTGGTTACGATAACGCAGGCCTGTACGATCCGGCCGGGGTTGGCGGCACGCACGTGATGTACGTGCTGCACCACGCCGACAAGCCGAATCTGTATCACGGCCTGCCGGAGAACCCGGAAATCAGCGCCACCGTGAAGTTCTGGAAAGGCATCTGGAAACCGCTGGCAGCGGTCGGTTTTGCTGCCACCTTCGCAGCGAGCATCTTCCACTACGTCGGTGTTGGTCCGAACCGCGCGGAAGAGGAAGACGATAACCTGCATGAAGAGAAAGACGAGGTGCGCAAATGAGAAAACGTGACACCATCGTGCGCTACACCGCGCCGGAACGTATCAACCACTGGGTCACCGCCTTCTGCTTCATGCTGGCGGCGATAAGCGGGCTGGGGTTCTTCTTCCCGTCCTTCAACTGGCTGATGCAGATACTGGGTACGCCGCAGCTGGCGCGCATCCTTCACCCGTTCGTGGGTGTGGTGATGTTTGCCTCGTTTATCATCATGTTTTTCCGCTACTGGCACCATAACCTAATCAATCGGGATGATATCTTTTGGGCGAAGAATATTCGTAAGATCGTCGTCAACGAGGAAGTAGGTGATACCGGGCGTTATAACTTCGGTCAGAAATGCGTATTCTGGGCGGCGATTATCTTCCTGGTCCTGTTGCTGGTGAGCGGCGTGATCATCTGGCGTCCGTATTTTGCGCCTGCTTTCTCAATCCCGGTGATCCGATTTGCGCTGATGCTGCATTCATTTGCCGCAGTAGCGTTAATTGTGGTTATCATGGTGCATATTTACGCCGCCCTTTGGGTGAAAGGCACCATTACCGCGATGGTGGAAGGATGGGTAACCAAAACGTGGGCGAAGAAACATCACCCGCGCTGGTACCGTGAAGTCCGCCAGAAACAGGAAAAGTCATCTGAATGAGTATTCGCATAATCCCGCAAGATGAGCTGGGGTCGAGCGAGAAACGTACGGCGGAGTATATTCCGCCGTTGTTATTCCCCAGACTCAAGAACCTCTACAACCGCCGCGCAGAACGCCTGCGCGAGCTGGCAGAGAACAACCCGCTGGGCGATTTTCTGCGTTTTGCCGCGCTGGTAGCCCATGCGCAGGAAGTGGTGCTGTACGACCACCCGCTGCAAATGGACCTCACCGCACGCATCAAAGAAGCCAACGAGCAGGGCAAGCCGCCGCTGGACATTCACGTCCTCCCGCGCGACAAGCACTGGCATAAGCTGCTGCATTCGCTGATTGCCGAGCTGAAGCCCGAGATGAGCGGCACGGCGCTGGCGGTCATTGAGAACCTGGAAAAAGCCTCCGATCAGGAGCTGGAAGAGATGGCGAGCGCGCTGTTCGCGTCCGACTTCTCGCTGGTGAGCAGCGATAAAGCGCCGTTCATCTGGGCCGCGCTGTCGCTCTACTGGGCGCAAATGGCGAGCCTGATCCCGGGTAAAGCCCGCGCCGAATACGGCGAAGCGCGCCAGTTCTGTCCGGTGTGTGGCTCAATGCCTGTTTCCAGCATGGTACAGATCGGCACCACTCAGGGGCTGCGCTATCTGCACTGCAACCTGTGTGAAACCGAGTGGCACGTGGTGCGCGTGAAGTGCAGCAACTGCGAGCAGACTCGCGATCTGAACTACTGGTCGCTGGAAAATGAAGACGCGGCGGTGAAGGCCGAAAGCTGCGGCGACTGCGGGACCTACCTGAAGATTCTGTATCAGGAAAAAGACCCGAAAGTCGAAGCGGTGGCCGACGATCTCGCCTCGTTGATTCTGGACGCCAAAATGGAGCAGGAGGGCTTTGCCCGTAGCTCTATCAACCCGTTCCTGTTCCCGGGTGAAGGGGAGTAATCTCCACCAAAGCCCGGTGAGCCTCTGTGCAGCCGGCTAATTACTGCGATAGCGCAGGGATGACATGTTGAGGGTCGTTAGCTATGGCGCGCAACAGCGCTTTAGCCGGGCCTGTTGGCGAGCGTCTGCCTTGCTCCCAGTTACGCAACGTATCAACGCTGACCGAGATTAAGTTCGCGAATTTACTCTGCGACAATCCGGACGCCTGGCGAATTTCTTTGATTTTGATCGCATCGATTTGAAAGGTGCGCGACGGCGCACGTTGGCCTCCGGCAATCTCGTTCATTTGCGCAATGCTATGGGTTAATCGCTCAAATAGCGCCTTATCCATTTACCACCTCTCAATCATCTTTTTCAGAATGGCTTTCTCCCCCGCGGACAGGTCATCTTTGATCCCTTTGCGGTAGATAAGCAGCAGCCTGATTTCAAACTCGCGCGTACGGTGAAAATAAATAACCCTTACTCCACCACGCTTTCCCCGGCCCCCTGAAAGCCAGCGAATCTTTCGCAGGCCTCCCGTATTCTGGATCAGATCGCCATAATCAGGTTGCGTTGCCAGAAAAACCTGGAGCTTATGGTATTCGTCGTCATCCAGTAACGTTTTGACGTCTTCTGTGAAGATATCCGTTTCAATGAACAGCATAAAATATACGCCATTGGCTTAGAGTAACACATCTCCAATGTACGTCAATGACGTACCCCTGTGAGAAATACGTTATTGAGATTTCGGTAACTTATCCATTGAATTCAATGAATGAAGCAGGTTTTTGCGAGCCTTTTTCCAGATCTCAGTTTTCACCCACGTTGATTGTTTTCTTCCGAATCAATAAAGGTTATAAGACTGTGTATGCATACAGCTAAAGGACATAACCATGGCTCTGGAAAAGGGTATTGATAAGCTTGTACAGGGGTTTATTGCAGCAGGACGGCCTTCATCGCGAAAGCAGAGTATTGATGACCGGAGAGCCGGGTATGTAGCCAGTACAGCGCTGGCCGGGAAGACAGAAACGCGCGTTCAGGTTGAAACGTTTGTTCTTGAGGAGATGACCTTTAGGATCTTTTCGCCTCTCAATGCTCCTGAAACGTTACCTTCTGCCCTCTACTATCATGGCGGTTGTTTTGTTAGCGGTGGGTTTGAAACCCATGATAGTCAGCTTCGCCAGCTGGCGTTTTACGGTAACTGCCGGGTCATTGCGGTTCAGTACAGACTCGCACCCGAACATACGTTCCCCGCTGCGCATGACGACGCAGAAAGAGCGGCGGATCTAGTCTGGCAAAACGCAGAGCAATTAGGCGTGGATAATAACCGGATTACGCTTTGTGGAGACAGTGCGGGAGGCCATCTTGCGCTGGTAACCGCGCTTCGGCTCAAGGCCAAAGGTCTCTGGGAGCCGGCGCAGCTCATTCTTATCTACCCCATGCTCGACGCCACGGCCAGCTTTGAAAGCTATACCCTCAACGGCATGGATTATGTGATTACGCGCGATACCCTTCTGAGCGGCTATGAAATGTATTTGGCTGGAGCCGACCGTCAGCATCCTGAAATCAGCCCCCTGTGGCGGGAAGACTTTAGCGGTCTGCCGCAGGTTCACATTATTACCGCTGAGTATGATCCGCTATGCGATGAAGGTGAGGCGCTTTTTCAGCGCCTCACGAAGCAGGGAGTTAAGTGTACCGCTCAGCGATGGCTGGGTGTTATTCATGGCTTCATTCAGCTTGGCGGGGTTAGCCAGTCAGCGCGAGATGTTTTACGGGATATCGCCTGGCGAATTAATCAAGCCAGACGCTAGCAAAGAGGAGATTACTCCTCCTCGTTTCCGCCCTCTTCATACGCGCCATACGGCTTAGCGGGAAGCACGATATAGGTGCCTTCAAACACCGCGCCCGGGGTTTCATCCCCGAACAGCTCGACCTGCATCTGCACGCGTGCCTTACGTCCGCGCGCAAGACGGTCGAGATCGCCACCCAGCGCGCCCAGGTCAGCCACCGCGCTCGGCTTGCCGCTGATCGGCGCGCTGTAGCGGATATGGGCATCGGCGAGAATAATAGTGCCGCCCAGATGACGCTCGCGCAGCATGAGCCAGATCAGCCCCCAGCCGGTGAGCGTGGCCAGCGAAAACAGGCTGCCGGCAAACAGGGTATGGTGCGGATTCTGATTGCCGGTTTCCGGCATGGTGGTGATGAACTTTTGCCCGGTATATTGCTGAATGCGCACGCCCATTTTTTCACTGAGCGGGATGTGTTGATACCAGGCCTGCTGGAGCTGCCCGCACCAGTCGGCGCGATGGAGAATGTCATCGAGCGTGGCGATGGGTTTGATCATTAAAAAGTGACGGATCGGCGTGGTTTGCGGGGCGGCGATTTCCCCCTGATTCACAAAACCGAGCTTAGCAAAGAACTCGACGGCATCTTCGCGGGCGCTACAGGTCACGCGCTTCACCCCTTCCTGACGGGCGACGGATTCCAGCGTCATCGCCATCAGCGTGCCGAGGCCTTTGTCCTGAACGGAGGGGTGAACGGCCATAAAGCGAATAGAGGCTTCGTTGTCGGCGTTGATATACAGACGCCCCACGGCGACGAGGTTACCCTCTTCATCAACCACCATCTGATGATGCGCCATTGCATCCCAGGCGTCGCGTTCAGATCCTTTCGGTTGATGTAATGGCTTGCGCAGCATTTCCCAGCGGAAATGGTAATAAG
Organism: Callosobruchus maculatus; assembly: GCA_951848785.1. Taxonomy (NCBI): domain Eukaryota; kingdom Metazoa; phylum Arthropoda; class Insecta; order Coleoptera; family Chrysomelidae; genus Callosobruchus; species Callosobruchus maculatus. The sequence continues at coordinate 12,181 of CATOUR010000474.1, forward strand.
CGTCTAATTCTTCTTCCGTTTGCGGTACTCGAAGGTGATACATAGCTGTACTCTCTCTTGTTACCCGCGGCCAGGCCGCCAGTTGGCTCATACCTGGAGCCAGAACGTGACGGGGCCATCGTTTACCAGCGATACCTGCATATCCGCAGCGAATCGTCCGGTTTGTGTAGGCATTTCCTGTTGGCGACAGCGCTCAACAAAATACTCGTAAAGGGCTTCTGCGCGATCCGGGGCCGCGCCTTTTGAGAAACTCGGGCGCATGCCGCGTTCGGTATCGGCGGCCAGCGTAAACTGGGAGACCACCAGCACGCTGCCGCCAGCCTGCTGGACGTTCAGGTTCATCTTGCCCTCCGCATCGCTGAAAATGCGGTAGCCCAGCACGCGCTCGCACAGGCGGTTGGCTTTTTGCTCGTCGTCATCCTTTTCGACACCCAGAAGCACCAAAAGTCCTGGGCCGATTTCACCCGTCACCTCATCCGCCACGGTGACGCTGGCACGGGTTACGCGCTGAATTAATGCAATCATGGTTGGTCTGCTTCTTGTTGTTTTTCAGCTTCTGCTGCTTTTTTTGAGTTCCCGGTAGACCCCGAGAGTGACAGTTATTTCCGCACCAAGCAAGACGATACACCACGTCCAGTAGACCCAGACAAACAAAATGGGGATCACCGCCAGCACGCCGTAAATCAGCTGATAGGAGGGGAACATGGTGATATAAAGCGCGAATCCTTTCTTGCCCAGCTCAAAGAGCAACGCAGCCACCAGCGCGCCGATAACCGCGTCCCGGTTGGGTACGCGGATAGTCGGCACTACGCTGTAAAGCAGCCAGAACGAGAGCCACGACAGGATCAGCGGGAAGATGCGCAGCACGTTATCAATCACGCTGTTTAAATCGCTCGCCCAGCGCAGCGAAAGAAGATAAGAGCTGATGGCCAGGCTTGCCCCCGCCAGCAACGGGCCGAGGGTTAAAATCATCCAGTAGACGGCAAAGGAATACACCTTCGGCCGGGCTTTTTTACTCCGCCAGATGGCGTTGAGCGCGCTGTCGATGGAGTACATCAGCAGCAGCGCGGTGACGATAAGCCCGCACGCCCCCACCGCCGTCATCTTGCTGGAGTTAGCCACAAACTGTTCTATGTAGTTCTGGATAACGTCGCCGGTGGCAGGAATAAAGTTCGCGAAAACGAAGTGGCGAAGCTGCATGCTCACATCGGCAAACATCGGAAACGCGGAAAAAAGCGCAAAAACCACCGCCACCAGCGGCACCAGCGAGAGCAACGACACGTAGGCGAGATTGCCCGCCAGCGTGGTCATGTTGTCCTCATCGATGCGGTGCCAGAGGAGCTTCAGCCACGCTCTCAGCGGGCGCGTGTGGTGGTTGGCTTTTTGATGAACGGTTTTTAGCATAACTGCTTCGCAAAGTAGTTCGGTATCGTCTCTTTTCCGGTCACCAGAATTGAGGTGATACCTGTCTGGTTAGCTCCCTCTATATTATCGACGTTGTCGTCGAAAAAGACCGCATCCGCCGCCGTGAATCCTTCCTCCTGCAACACCGCCTGATAGATCTGCGCCTCCGGTTTACGCATCCCCATCTCCTGGGAGAGATACACTTTATCTGCCGCCGCGTGGATTTCCGGGTATTCATCCGGCCAGAAGGTGGTATGCAGGCGGTTAGTATTCGACAGCACAACGACGCGATGCCCCTGCGCGCGAAGCTTGTGCATGATGTCGATCACTTCCGGGCGGATCGCGACAAATACCGCCTGCCAGCCGTGGGAAAACTGCTCGTAGCTCAACGAGAGCCCCATCTCCTGACAGAAACGTTCAGCGAACGCTTCGTCGCTGATTTCACCGCGCTCGTGCAGGTGGAAAGTCTCGCCCATCGCGAAATTCTGCTTTAACGTCGCCAGCGGAACACGGCTAAAATCGCTCCATGCGCCCAGCACCCGGTTAAAATCGATATCGACGATTACATTTCCTAAGTCAAAGATATAAAGCATGTTTATCTCCTTTCGCCGTGGAAAACTAACTGTAGCGGGAAAGAGAAACTTTAGCTATGCACCAGATTCAGCTTAAAGACAGGAACGGCCCGAAACGGAATATCGGGCCATAAGACGATCAGCCAGCCTGCTGCTCTTCTCCTGAATGAACCTCGACAACCTCAACCTTGCTGGATTTAAGATGGTTGTGCAGCGCCGGGCCGGGCAGCTCATCGGTGAAAAGCGCCGTTGCCTGAGCCACGTTGCCGATTTCAACCGCCGCGGAGGCGTGGTATTTCGTATGATCGGCCGCCAGTAAAATGTGGCGGGAATGGGCGATCATGGTCTTAACCACGCTGGCTTCATTGACGTCAAACTCCATCATGGCGCCGTCGTGTTCAATCGCCCCCACGCTGGTCACGAGATAATCCGCCCGGAAGCCGGAAACGAATGCCGTCGCCGCCGGGCCGATAATGCCGCCGTTATGCGGGCGCAGCGTACCGCCGGGCACCATCACCTCAAAACGCGGATTCTTATAAAGAATGTGCGCCACCCGCAGGCTGTTGGTGATGATGCGCAGATGATTATGGTTAAGCAGCGCCCGGGCAACGTGCTCCACGGTCGTCCCGATAGTGATAAAAATGGTTGAGCCATCGGGAATATAGTCCGCAATCGCTTCGGCAATCGCCCGTTTTTCTTCGGTAAGCGAGACTTCGCGCTGCTCAAATGCCGTGTTCACCACGCTGGATGCCCTGCCCGCGCCGCCATGATGCCGCGTGATCAGCCCCTGCTCGCTGAGCTTGCGGATATCCCGGCGCACCGTTTGCGTCGACACATCCAGCAGCTGGGCCAGTTCATCAATGTTCATATAGCCGCGTTCGGCAATCAGCGTCAGCAGACGATCGTGGCGCGGGTTGCCGGTCAGTTCGGTAAGGCTCATGGGCTGTCCTCTGAAAACCATCACGCCCCGCATTTTATACAAAAAGTGACAAAAAAGAGCGGGTTTGATCACAGTCGGGTATACCCGCGCGCCCGCCGGGCCTGGTACATTTCAGCGCGGCGACGGCGCTGGCAAAACGCACGGCGTCTGCGGCGGCGGAGTGCTGGGCCAGGCTGAACGCCAGCGCGCCGTGGAAAACGTCGCCCGCGCCGGTAGTATCAATGACGTTCACCTCAAAGCCCGGCTGATGGCATAACGCGCCGTTCTCCAGCCAGAAGCAGCCGTCTCGCCCCTGGGTGACGTATACGTGACCATTTGTGAGCGTTTGTGCTTTTTTCAGCGCTTCTTCGGCCTCATCCCGCTGCGTTAAGCGCCGCAGTCCCGGCGCGGAGAAGGCCGCGTGGTCGCTCAGGGCAACCAGCTCTGCGATGTCCTGCGGGGTAACATCCGCATCAAGCAGGGTCGGCACGCCCCGCTGGCGGGCAAGGGTAAACGCCTGTTTTGCCCCGTCATGCCAGCGCACGTCCGCTAACACAATATCCCACTGAGAGAAGTCGATTTCATGCAGCCAGTCTGCCGCAGCAGGGAGATCCGGGCTGGGGTAGTTTGCAATGACGCGCTCCCCGCTCGCGTCCACCAGCACCGCCGACTGTGACGAACGGGCCCCCTTAAACACGCGCGTGTAGCGGGTATTCACCCCCAGGGAGCCCAGCTCCGCAAGCAGCCGTCGGCCGGTATCGTCGTCCCCCACCCGGCCAATAAAATCCACTTCCGCACCCAGCTTCGCCGCTGCCACCGCAGCCGTTGCCGCCGGGCCGCCGCCCACTTCCGTATAGTCTTTTGCGACATATTTCCCACCTTCCTTCGGTAAATCATCGAGATACCAGATGCGATCCAGTACGGTAATGCCGACACAAGCAATGCGAGTCATGGTGATTCCTTCTGCGATTTCTGATGCCTTCATTTTAATTTCAGCAAATGTTTAAAAAGTGACCCCTGTCAATTTTTTGACTATAAATTACAAATACGATCAAAAACAGACAACACAAACGCGCAGAAATTGACACGATATGACAGGAGAGAGGCATGTCAGCAATCGCATTTATCGGTTTAGGGCAGATGGGCGCGCCAATGGCGAAGAATCTGTTGAAGCAAGGTCACCGGCTTCAGGTCTTTGATGTGAACCCGCAGGCGGTTCAGGTCCTGGTGGAGAGCGGCGCGAAGGCGGCGGCAACGCCCGCACAGGCCGCAACGGATGCCGAGTTCGTCATCACCATGCTGCCCAACGGCGACCTGGTACGCAGCGTACTGTTCGGCGAGCACGGCGTGTGCGAAGGGTTATCCCGCGACGCGCTGGTGATTGATATGTCGACCATTCATCCCCTGCAAACCGACGCGCTGATCCGCGACATGGCTGACCGCGGCTTCAGCCTGATGGACGTGCCCGTCGGACGCACGTCTGACCATGCCATCGCCGGCACGCTGCTCCTGCTGGCAGGCGGCACGGCGCAGCAGGTTGAGCGCGCCACCCCCATATTGATGGCGATGGGCAACGAGCTGATTAACGCAGGCGGGCCGGGCATGGGCATCCGCGTGAAGCTCATCAATAACTACATGAGTATCGCCCTCAACGCCCTCTCCGCCGAGGCGGCCGTGCTGTGTGAAGCCCTCGGCCTCTCCTTTGAGGTGGCGCTGAAGGTGATGAGCGGCACGCCGGCGGGCAAAGGCCACTTCACCACCTCATGGCCGAATAAGGTGCTGAAAGGGGATCTTTCCCCCGCCTTCATGATCGACCTTGCGCATAAAGATCTGGGGATCGCCCTGGACGTGGCCAACCAGCTCCACGTGCCGATGCCGCTGGGCGCGGCCTCCCGCGAAGTTTACAGCCAGGCCCGCGCCGCCGGGCGCGGGCGCGAAGACTGGACGGCCATTCTTGAACAGGTTCGCGCATCTGCCGGGCTGAAAAAATCACACTGATACGAAAGGACTGAGGAATGACGATGTACACCCTGAAAGATATCACCCGACCTTCCGGCGGTTTTGCGATGCTGGCCGTGGATCAGCGCGAAGCGATGCGCCTGATGTTTGCCGCGGCAGGCGCGCCGGTGCCGGTTACCGACCAGCACCTGACGGATTTTAAGGTCAATGCCGCGAAAATTCTGTCCCCGTACGCCTCTGCCATTCTCGTCGACCAGCAGTTCTGCTATCGCCAGATTGTGGAGCAGCAGGCCGTGGCAAAAAGCTGCGCGATGATTGTAGCGGCCGACGAGTTTATTCCGGGGAACGGTATTCCCGTCGACAGCGTGGTGATAGACAAGAGCCTCGACGCTCAGGCCGTCAAACGCGACGGCGGCAAGGCGCTGAAGCTGCTGGTGCTGTGGCGCAGCGATGAAGATCCGCAGCAGCGGCTTGAGATGGTGAAGGCGTTCAACACCCTGTGCCACGACAGCGGGCTGCTGAGCATTATCGAGCCGGTTGTGCGTCCGCCGCGCCGCGGTGCCGCGTTTAACCGCGAGCAGGCGATTATCGACGCGGCCAAAGAGCTGGGCAACAGCGGCGCCGACCTCTACAAAGTGGAGATGCCGCTGTTTGGCAAAGGCACGCAGCAGGAGCTGCTGGCGGCCTCGCAGAGGCTGAACGAGAACATCGCCATGCCGTGGGTGATCCTCTCCTCCGGCGTGGACGATAAGCTATTCCCGCGCGCCGTGAGCGTGGCGATGCAGGCGGGGGCATCGGGCTTTTTAGCCGGACGCGCCGTCTGGTCATCGGTTATTGGCCTGCCTGACACCGGGCTGATGCTCCGCGACATTTCCGTACCAAAACTGCAGCGTCTCGGTGAGATCGTCGACGAAATGATGGCTCGCCGTTAAGAAAGGACCCGAACATGAAATGGTTTAACACCCTGAGCCACAATCGCTGGCTCGAACAAGAGACCGACCGCATTCTTGATTTCGGCAAAAACGCCGCCGTACCGACCGGCTTCGGCTGGCTGGGCAATAACGGGCAGGTTCGCAGCGATATGGGCACGCATCTGTGGATCACCGCCCGTATGCTGCACGTTTACGCGGTGGCGGCGAACATGGGACGGCCCGGCGCGTACGCCCTGGTTGAGCACGGCATCAATGCCCTCAACGGCCCGCTGCGCGACAAACAGCACGGCGGCTGGTACGCCTGCGTTAACGATGAAGGCGTGGTGGATGCCTCCAAGCAGGGCTATCAGCACTTCTTCGTGCTGCTCGGTGCGGCAAGCGCCGTTACCACCGGCCATCCGCAGGCGCGCAGGCTGCTGGACGACGCCATCGAGGTGATTGAGCGCTACTTCTGGAGCGAACGGGAGCAGATGTGCCTGGAGTCCTGGGATGAAGCCTTCAGCAAAACGGAAGATTACCGCGGCGGTAACGCCAACATGCACGCCGTGGAAGCCTTCCTCATCGTGTATGACGTCACCCACGACCGTAAATGGCTCGACCGCGCCCTGCGCATCGCCTCGGTGATTATTCACGACGTGGCGCGCAAAGGTGAGTATCGCGTTAACGAGCATTTCGACACCGACTGGAACCCGATCCGCGACTACAACATCGATAACCCCGCCCACCGCTTCCGCGCCTACGGCGGCACGCCGGGGCACTGGATCGAGTGGGGCCGCCTGATGCTGCACCTGCGCGCCGCGCTGGAGGCCCGCTTTGAAACCCCGCCGGCGTGGCTGCTGGAAGATGCGAAAGGGCTGTTCCACGCCACCATCCGCGACGCCTGGGCGCCCGACGGGGCCGATGGGTTCGTCTACTCCGTAGGCTGGGACGGCAAGCCTATCGTGCGCGAACGCGTGCGCTGGCCGATCGTCGAAGCGATGGGTACGGCCTATGCCCTCTACACCGTGACCGGCGAGGCACAGTACGAAGCCTGGTATCAGAAATGGTGGGATTACTGCATCAAATACCTGATGGATTACGAGAACGGATCCTGGTGGCAGGAGCTGGACACCAATAACGAAGTGACCACCAAAGTCTGGGACGGCAAGCAGGATATTTACCATCTGCTGCACTGCCTGGTGATCCCCCGCCTGCCGCTGGCGCCGGGCTTAGCCCCTGCCGTAGCCGCCGGATTACTGGATAGCCAGGCCAAATAATAAAGACGGAGTTTTTATGCGTACCCTACACAATATTGACCTGAAAAATAACGAAAATGGTTTCACCCTCAGTTGGGAGAACCGACTGATTTTGTCCCACACCACGGACGAGCCTTGCCTGTGGATCGGCGCGGGCGAGGCCGATATCGAGATGTTTCGCGGCAACTTCAGCATTAAGGACAAGCTCAACGAAAAGATTGCCCTGACGGACGCGACCGTTACGCGGCAAAGCGCGGGCTGGGCGATTCGCTTTACCCGCGGCGACGCGGTGAGCGCCACGCTGCTGGTGGGTGTGGATGCAGAAGGCCGTCTGGAGCTGAAGCTTAAAAATGATGCCACCTGCCATAACCGCATCTGGCTGCGGCTGGCGGCGCAGCCGGAGGAGCATATCTACGGCTGCGGCGAGCAGTTCTCGTACTTCGATCTGCGCGGCAAGCCGTTCCCGCTGTGGACCAGCGAGCAGGGCGTAGGCCGCAATAAGCAGACCTACGTGACCTGGCAGGCCGACTGCAAAGAGAACGCGGGCGGCGATTACTACTGGACCTTCTTCCCGCAGCCTACCTTCGTGAGCACCCGGAAGTACTACTGCCACGTGGACAACAGCTGCTATATGAACTTCGACTTCAGCGCGCCGGACTTTCACGAGCTGGCGTTCTGGGAGGATAACGCCACGCTGCGCTTCGAATGTGCGGAAACGTACGTCGATCTGCTGGAAAAACTTACCGGCCTGCTGGGGCGACAGCCAGAGCTGCCGGACTGGGTTTACGACGGCGTAACGCTGGGTATTCAGGGCGGCACCGGGGTGTGTCAGCAGAAGCTCGACGCCATGCGCGAGGGCGGCGTAAAGGTGAACGGCATCTGGGCGCAGGACTGGTCCGGCATCCGCATGACCTCCTTCGGTAAACGCGTGATGTGGAACTGGAAGTGGAACAGCGAGCTGTATCCGCAGCTTGACGAGCGTATTGCACAGTGGAAGCAGGAAGGCGTGCAGTTTCTTTCCTATATCAACCCGTACGTCGCCAGCGACAGAGACCTTTGCGAAGAGGCGGCCAAACGCGGCTATCTGACTAAAAATGCCGACGGCAAGGACTACCACGTCGAGTTCGGCGAGTTCTACGCGGGCGTTATCGACCTGACCAACCCGGAAGCCTACGGCTGGTACAAAGAGGTCATCAAAAAGAACCTGATTGAACTGGGCTGCGGCGGCTGGATGGCCGATTTCGGGGAATATCTGCCGACCGATACCTTCCTGCACAACGGCGTCAGCGCGGAGATAATGCACAACGCCTGGCCCGCACTGTGGGCGAAATGTAACTACGAGGCGCTGGAAGAGACCGGCAAGCTTGGGGAGATCCTGTTCTTCATGCGCGCGGGCTACACCGGCAGCCAGAAGCACTCGGTAATGATGTGGGCGGGAGATCAGAACGTCGACTGGAGCCTGGACGACGGTCTGGCGTCCGTAGTACCTGCTGCGCTGTCGCTGGCGATGACCGGGCACGGGCTGCACCACAGCGACATCGGCGGCTATACCACCCTGTTCGAGATGAAGCGCAGCAAGGAGCTGCTGCTGCGCTGGTGCGACTTCAGCGCCTTTACGCCGATGATGCGTACCCACGAGGGCAACCGCCCCGGCGATAACTGGCAGTTCGACGGCGACGCTGAAACCATCGCGCACTTTGCGCGCATGACCACCGTATTCACCACCCTGAAGCCGTATATCAAAGCCGCCGTCGCGCAGAATGCGAAAAGCGGCCTGCCGGTGATGCGTCCGCTGTTCCTGCACTACGAGGACGACGCGCGCGCCTACACGCTGAAATACCAGTATCTGTTTGGCCGCGATCTGCTGGTGGCGCCGGTTCATGAAGAGGGACGCCGCGACTGGACGCTCTATCTGCCGCAGGACAGCTGGGTGAATGCGTGGACGGGGGAAATCTGCCGGGGCGGTGACGTGACCGTTGATGCCCCGCTCGGCAAACCGCCGGTCTTCTATCGCCAGCAAAGCGAATGGGCAGATCTGTTTAGCACCTTACGTCATATCTGATAAGGCTCGCCCGCAGGAAAGCCTGCGGGCAGACGGAGAACAATAATGAGTCAACATACTTCCGATCCGGCAACCCTGCGCCTGCCGTTTAAAGAAAAACTCGCCTACGGGATGGGCGATCTCGGCTCTAACATCCTGCTGGATATCGGCACGCTGTATCTGCTGAAATTTTACACCGACGTGCTGGGCCTGCCGGGCACCTACGGCGGGATCATCTTCCTGATTGCCAAATTCTTTACCGCCTTCACCGATATGGGTACCGGGATCATGCTCGACTCCCGGCGCAGGATCGGCCCGAAAGGAAAATTTCGCCCGTTCGTGCTGTATGCGGCCTTCCCGGTGACCTTGCTGGCGATTGCCAACTTCGTCGGCACGCCGTTTGAGATAACCGGCAAAACGGTAATGGCAACGGTGCTGTTCATGCTGTACGGCCTGTTCTTCAGCATGATGAACTGCTCTTACGGCGCGATGGTGCCCGCCATTACCAAAAACCCGGACGAGCGCGCCTCGCTGGCCGCCTGGCGTCAGGGCGGCGCCACGCTGGGCCTGCTGCTCTGTACCGTGGGCTTTGTCCCGGTAATGAACCTTATCGAGGGCAACGACCAGCTTGGCTATATCTTTGCCGCCACGCTGTTCTCGCTGTTCGGGCTGTTTTTTATGTGGTGGTGCTACAAGGGCGTGACCGAGCGTTACGTCGAGACGCAGCCTGCTAATCCGGCGCAAAAACCGGGCCTGCTGCAGTCGTTTCGCGCCATCGCCGGTAACCGTCCGCTGTTTATCCTGTGCATCGCCAACCTGTGCACGCTGGGCGCGTTTAACGTCAAGCTCGCCATCCAGGTTTACTACACGCAGTACGTGCTGAACGACCCGATCCTGCTGTCGTACATGGGCTTCTTCAGCATGGGCTGTATTTTTATCGGCGTCTTTATGATGCCCGGCGCGGTGCGGCGCTTCGGCAAGAAAAAGGTCTACATCAGCGGGCTGATGATTTGGGTAGCGGGCGATCTGCTTAACTACTTCTTCGGCGGCGGCTCGGTGAGCTTTGTGGCGTTCTCCTGCCTCGCGTTCTTCGGCTCCGCGTTCGTGAACAGCCTGAACTGGGCGCTGGTGTCCGATACCGTAGAATACGGCGAGTGGCGCACCGGCGTGCGCTCCGAGGGGACGGTCTATACCGGCTTTACCTTCTTCCGTAAGGTCTCGCAGGCGCTGGCGGGCTTCTTCCCGGGGATCATGCTCACGCAGATCGGCTATGTGCCCAACGTGGTGCAGTCCGCCGGAACGGTTGAGGGGCTGCGGCAGCTGATTTTTATCTATCCGAGCCTGCTGGCGGTCATCACCATTGTGGCGATGGGCTGCTTCTACAACCTCAACGAGAAGATGTATGTGCGCATCGTGGAAGAGATCGAACTGCGCAAACGTACGGCATAAATGACGTGATAGGGCGCCCTGCGGGCGCTCTGAGGATCGACCATGACATATAACACTGATCCGTTAACCCTGAAATTGAGCCTGCGAGAGAAGTGCGCCTACGGGATGGGCGATTTTGGCTCGAATCTGATGCTCTGTATTGGCACGTTGTATCTGCTGAAGTTTTACACGGACGAGCTGGGCATGCCCGCGTTCTATGGCGGCATTATTTTCCTGGTGGCGAAGTTTTTTACCGCGTTCACCGACATGCTGACCGGCGTGCTGCTGGACTCCCGGCGTAATATCGGCGCGCGGGGAAAATTCCGGCCGTTTATTCTGTACGCCTCCGTCCCGGTGGCGCTGGTCGCCGCGGCGCAGTTTATGGCCAATGACTTTAGCCTGACGGTGAAAACGGCCCTCGCCACCGTGCTCTTCATGATGTTTGGCCTCTGCTACAGCCTGATGAACTGCGCCTACGGTGCAATGGTCCCTGCCATCACCAAAAACCCGAACGAGCGCGCGCAGCTTGCGGCGTGGCGTCAGGGCGGCGCAACGGTGGGGCTGCTGCTTTGCACCGTCGGCTTTATGCCCATTCAGGCGCTGTTCGTCAGCCAGCCCTCCCTCGGCTATCTGGTGGCCGCGCTGGTGTTTGTCACCGGCGGCCTGTTCTGCATGTGGTGGTGCTACAGCGGGGTAAAAGAGCGTTACGTGGAGATCGCGCCCGATCACCATAAGCCGGGTATTCTGAAGTCGTTTTGCGCGATATTCCTCAATCCGCCGCTGCTGGTGCTGTGTATCGCCAACCTGTGCACCCTCGCCGCGTTTAACATCAAGCTGGCGATCCAGGTCTATTACACCCAATACGTGCTGAACGATCTGCATCTGCTGTCGTGGATGGGCTTTTTCAGCATGGGCTGCATTCTGATTGGCGTGTTTCTGGTACCCGGCGCGGTAAAGCGCTTTGGCAAAAAGCCGGTCTATCTGGGCGGGCTGGCGCTGTGGGCGGTAGGCGACGTGCTGAACTTCTTCTGGGGGTCCAGCTCCCTGCTGTTCGTGCTGTTTTCCTGCATGGCCTTTTTCGGCACCGCGTTTGTTAACAGCCTGAACTGGGCGCTGGTGCCGGATACCGTCGATTACGGCGAGTGGAAAACCGGCATCCGCGCCGAGGGATCGGTTTATACCGGCTATACCTTCTCGCGCAAAATCTCCGCGGCGCTCGCCGGTTTCCTGCCCGGCATCATGCTGACCCAGATTGGCTACGTTCCCCATGCGGTACAGAGCGCAGGTACGCTGCTGGGCCTGCGTCAGCTGATTTTCCTCTGGCCGTGCGGCCTGGCGATAGTTGCCGCCGTGACCATGGGGCTGTTTTATAAACTCAACGAAGCGCGCTTCGCCTTTATTATTGAGGAGATTGGAAAACGGAAAAAAGAATCAGCACTTACCCCTGAGATAACCAACAACAATAAAGCGTCAGCAGTCACTTTATAACAATAAAACCGGCCAGTATTTCCTTCCTGTTAATCAGGAGGGAGGCCTTTCTGTACCTGATACATGGACAAATTATGAAAAGAATCATCACTGTACTGATCGTGTCGTCTGTGTCCTGCCCGGTATTTGCCGGGGCTTATGTCGAAACCCGCGAAGCATACAATACGGCCTCTGAGCTGCACGAAGTCATCCTGCGCGCCGGCTATAACTTCGATATGGGCGCGGGGCTGATGTTCACCAACGCCTATAACGTGGGGAAATGGGATGAGCTGAAGCACAGCTATAACGAAATAGAGGGGTGGTATCCGCTCTTTAAACCAACCGACAAACTTACCTTCCAGCCCGGCGGATTGATTAACGACAGCAGCGCAGGGTCCGGCGGTGCGGTCTATTTAGATACCAACTACAAATTTACGGACGGGTTCAACCTGACGTTCCGCTATCGCTTTAACCATAACAACTACGACACGCCGGACTATAACGGGCAGATGGACAAGAACGACACGCACGAGTTTGCTAACTACTGGAATTTCAAAGTGACGGAGGCGTTTTTCTACACCTTTGAGCCGCACTTTTTCCAGCGGGTAAATGATTACCACAGCAAAAATGGCAAAGACCATCACTGGGAAATCACCAACAAGTTCAGCTACAGGATCGACAGAAACTGGCTGCCGTACCTTGAGCTTCAGTGGCTGGACAGATGGAATGATTACAACCGGGAGCAGTACCGGATACGCCTGGGATTACGCTATTCGTTTTAATAAAAAAGCCGCTGATCTCTCAGCGGCTTTTTAACCTGCCGGGTGGCGCACGCGCTTCCCCGGCCTACGGCATAACCGAATTACTCTTCTTTCGCACCGCGCATAGCACGTTTACGATCGTTCTCGGTCAGGTGACGTTTACGGATACGAATTGACTGAGGCGTCACTTCTACCAGCTCGTCGTCATCGATGAATTCCAGAGCCTGCTCCAGGGTCATCTTGATCGGTGGAACCAGAACCGTTGCTTCGTCAGTACCGGACGCACGCATGTTGGTCAGTTTCTTACCGGTCAGGCAGTTTACCGTCAGGTCGTTAGAACGGCTGTGAATACCGATGATCTGGCCTTCGTAAACTTCAGCACCGTGACCCAGGAACAGCTTACCGCGATCCTGCAGACCGAACAGCGCAAACGCAACCGCTTTACCCTGACCGTTGGAGATCAGTACGCCGTTGTTACGCTGGCCCACTTCGCCCGGACGAACGTCGTCGTAGTGGCTGAAGGTGGAGTACAGCAGACCGGTACCGGACGTCATGGTCATGAACTCAGAACGGAAGCCGATCAGGCCACGGCTTGGGATCACGTAGTCGAGACGTACGCGGCCTTTGCCATCTGGATTCATGTTTTTAAGGTCGCCTTTACGCTCGCCCAGCGCCTGCATTACAGAACCCTGGTGCTGCTCTTCAACGTCCAGCGTCACGTTCTCGAATGGCTCTTGTTTACGGCCATCGATTTCGCGGAAGATAACTTTCGGACGGGAAACCGCCATCTCGAAACCTTCACGACGCATGTTTTCGATCAGAACTGACAGGTGCAGTTCGCCACGACCGGAAACGCGGAAGGCATCAGCGTCTTCCGTTTCTTCAACGCGCAGCGCAACGTTGTGCACCAGCTCTTTGTTCAGGCGGTCAAGGATCTGACGAGAGGTAACAAACTTACCTTCTTTACCACAGAACGGAGAGGTGTTGACGTTGAAGAACATGGATACGGTTGGTTCATCAACGGACAGGGCTGGCAGCGCTTCAACGTTCTGCGGATCGCAGATGGTGTCGGAGATGTTCAGTTCACCCAGACCGGTGATGGCGATGATGTCGCCAGCTTCAGCGATGTCGCTCTCGATACGCTCAAGACCCAGGTGAGTCAGTACTTTACCGACTTTACCGTTACGGGTTTTGCCTTCGCTATCGATGATAGTGACCTGCTGGTTAGGCTTCACTTTACCGCGCTTGATACGGCCGATGCCGATCACGCCAACGTAGTTGTTGTAGTCAAGCTGGGAGATCTGCATTTGCAGCGTGCCTTCCAGGTCAACGTTTGGCGCAGGAACACGGTCAACAATCGTCTGGTACAGCGGAGTCATGTCTTCAGCCATGTCTTCGTGATCCAGACCGGCAATACCGTTCAGCGCAGACGCGTAAACGATAGGGAAGTCCAGCTGTTCGTCGGTCGCGTCGAGGTTAACGAACAGGTCGAATACCTGGTCAACAACCCAGTCAGGACGCGCGCCTGGACGGTCTACCTTGTTGATAACAACGATAGGTTTCAGGCCGTGGGCAAATGCTTTTTTGGTCACGAAGCGCGTTTGCGGCATCGGGCCGTCAAATGCGTCAACCACCAGCAGCACGGAATCCACCATGGACATCACGCGCTCAACTTCACCACCGAAGTCGGCGTGCCCTGGGGTATCAACGATGTTGATACGGTAGTCATTCCATTTGATAGCGGTGTTTTTGGCGAGGATGGTAATCCCACGCTCTTTCTCCAAATCGTTGGAGTCCATCACACGCTCTTGAGTTTCGGCACGAGCATCAAACGTACCGGACTGCTGCAGCAGCTTATCAACCAGGGTAGTTTTACCATGGTCGACGTGCGCGATGATGGCGATATTACGCAATTTTTCGATCACAACTTTGCCTCAGGCATTTAGAAATAGCGCGTTATTGTACACGGATTAATCGCACTACAAAACAGGATCACAAACATCCCCCGCAAACAAGTATTGCAGAGATGCTTTGTGATCGCTTTCACGGAGCGGTAAAAGGGCACTTTAACGTAAATTGCACCAATATGGTGCTCAATGTTCACATCGAAGCACTATAATGGTGCAAAGAATCCAATGTGGTGCAGCCCTTCTGCACTATGGTGCGCATGATAACGCCTTTTTGGGGTGTTTTAAAAGTTGGCACAGATTTCGCTTTACAGAAATACAGTAAAAATATGGCAGCCCAGCCGATTTGAAGACCTCGTTACCACGACGACAATGACCAATCTGGAGAGTTAAGTATGTCCGCTGAACACGTTTTGACGATGCTGAACGAACATGAAGTGAAGTTTGTTGATCTGCGCTTCACCGATACCAAAGGTAAAGAACAGCACGTCACTATCCCTGCTCATCAGGTGAACGCCGAATTCTTTGAAGAAGGCAAAATGTTTGACGGCTCCTCCATTGGTGGCTGGAAAGGCATTAACGAATCCGACATGGTTCTGATGCCAGACGCTACCACCGCGCTCATTGACCCGTTCTTCGAAGAGCCTACGCTGATCATCCGCTGCGATATCCTGGAACCAGGCACGCTGCAGGGCTACGACCGCGATCCACGCTCCATCGCAAAACGTGCTGAAGAGTACCTGCGTTCTACCGGCATCGCGGACACCGTTCTGTTCGGGCCAGAGCCAGAGTTCTTCCTGTTCGACGACATCCGTTTCGGCGCGACCATCTCCGGTTCCCACGTGGCTATCGACGACATCGAAGGCGCATGGAACTCTTCCACCAAATACGAAGGTGGTAACAAAGGTCACCGTCCAGGCGTGAAAGGCGGTTACTTCCCGGTTCCTCCGGTCGATTCTTCACAGGACATCCGTTCTACCATGTGTCTGATCATGGAAGAGATGGGCCTGGTTGTTGAAGCCCACCACCACGAAGTGGCAACGGCTGGCCAGAACGAAATCGCCACCCGCTTCAACACCATGACCAAAAAAGCGGACGAGATTCAGATCTACAAATACGTTGTGCACAACGTTGCGCACCGTTTCGGTAAAACCGCGACCTTCATGCCAAAACCAATGTTTGGCGACAACGGTTCCGGCATGCACTGCCACATGTCCCTGTCCAAGAACGGTACTAACCTGTTCTCTGGCGACAAGTACGCGGGTCTGTCCGAGCAGGCGCTGCACTACATCGGTGGTGTTATCAAACACGCTAAAGCGATCAACGCCCTGGCGAACCCAACCACTAACTCCTACAAGCGTCTGGTCCCTGGCTACGAAGCACCAGTAATGCTGGCGTACTCTGCCCGTAACCGTTCTGCTTCTATCCGTATCCCGGTGGTGGCATCTCCGAAAGCGCGTCGTATCGAAGTGCGCTTCCCTGACCCGGCGGCTAACCCATACCTGTGCTTCGCAGCGCTGCTGATGGCAGGCCTGGACGGTATCAAGAACAAGATCCACCCGGGCGAAGCGATGGATAAAAACCTGTACGACCTGCCGCCAGAAGAAGCGAAAGAGATCCCACAGGTTGCCGGCTCTCTGGAAGAAGCCCTCCAGGCGCTGGACGCAGACCGCGAGTTCCTGACCGCTGGCGGCGTGTTCACCGATGAAGCTATCGACGCTTACATCGCGCTGCGTACCGAAGAAAACGACCGCGTTCGCATGACGCCGCACCCGGTTGAGTTCGAGCTGTACTACAGCGTTTAACTGATTTGTTTTACCCGGCGCTTTCGCGTCGGGGGTAGTTGCCGTGGAAACTTTAGCCCATCTTCGGATGGGCTTTTTTCTCCACCAACAACCTGATCTCACGCGCTTTTTACCTCTAAAACGCTATACTGCACTAAAATAGTGCAACAACTCCAGGAGACTGCTGAATGGCAACTGGCACGCTGCCCGATGCTGGGCAGATCCTCAATTCTTTGATTAACAGCATCCTGCTGGTCGACGACGAGCTGGCGGTGCATTACGCCAACCCGGCGGCGCAGCAGCTGCTCGCCCAAAGCTCACGAAAGCTGTTTGGCACGCCGCTGCCGGAACTGCTGAGCTATTTCTCGCTGAATATCGGCCTGATGCGCGAGAGTTTGCAGGCGGGCCAGGGCTTTACCGATAACGAAGTGACGCTGGTGATCGACGGACGCTCGCATATTTTGTCCCTCACGGCACAGCGTCTGCCGGACGGCCTGATCCTGCTGGAAATGGCGCCGATGGATAACCAGCGTCGCCTCAGCCAGGAGCAGCTTCAGCATGCGCAGCAGATTGCGGCGCGCGACCTGGTGCGCGGGCTGGCCCATGAGATCAAAAACCCGCTGGGCGGCTTACGCGGGGCGGCGCAACTTCTGACCAAAGCGCTGCCCGACCCTGCGCTGGCGGAGTATACCAACGTCATTATTGAGCAGGCGGACCGTCTGCGTAATCTGGTTGATCGCCTGCTCGGGCCGCAGCAGCCGGGGATGCACGTATCGGAAAGCATTCACAAGGTCGCTGAGCGGGTGGTGAAACTCGTCTCGATGGAGCTGCCGGACAACGTCACGCTGGTGCGTGATTACGATCCAAGCCTCCCCGAGCTGGCGCACGACCCGGACCAGATTGAGCAGGTGCTGTTAAACATCGTGCGTAACGCGTTGCAGGCGCTGGGCCCGGAGGGTGGCGAAATCATTCTGCGTACCCGCACCGCGTTCCAGCTGACGCTGCACGGCGTTCGCTATCGCCTGGCGGCACGTATTGACGTGGAAGATAACGGGCCGGGTATTCCGCCGCAGCTGCAGGATACGCTCTTTTACCCGATGGTCAGCGGTCGCGAAGGCGGTACCGGGCTGGGCTTATCCATTGCCCGTAACCTGATTGACCAACACTCCGGCAAAATTGAATTTACCAGTTGGCCGGGACATACCGAGTTCTCGGTTTTCCTGCCGATTAAAAAATAAAGGTGACGTTTATGCAACGAGGGATAGTCTGGGTAGTCGATGACGATAGCTCCATCCGTTGGGTGCTTGAACGCGCGCTCACGGGAGCGGGATTAAGCTGCACGACGTTTGAGAGCGGCAGCGAGGTGCTCGACGCGCTCACCACCAAAACGCCGGACGTGCTGCTCTCGGATATTCGCATGCCGGGGATGGACGGGCTGGCGCTCTTAAAGCAGATCAAACAGCGCCACCCGATGCTTCCGGTCATCATAATGACCGCCCACTCCGACCTGGATGCCGCCGTTAGCGCGTACCAGCAGGGCGCGTTTGATTACCTGCCAAAACCGTTTGATATTGACGAAGCCGTTGCGCTGGTTGAGCGCGCCATCAGCCACTATCAGGAGCAACAGCAGCCCCGCAACGCCCCCGACTTTGGGCCAACGACGGACATCATCGGTGAAGCGCCGGCCATGCAGGACGTGTTTCGCATCATCGGGCGCCTGTCACGTTCATCCATCAGCGTATTGATTAATGGCGAATCAGGGACCGGTAAAGAGCTGGTGGCTCATGCCCTGCATCGCCACAGCCCGCGGGCGAAAGCGCCTTTTATCGCCCTGAACATGGCGGCGATCCCGAAGGATTTGATTGAATCTGAGCTGTTCGGCCACGAAAAAGGGGCGTTTACCGGGGCGAATACCATTCGTCAGGGGCGCTTTGAACAGGCGGACGGCGGCACGCTTTTCCTCGATGAAATCGGCGATATGCCGCTGGATGTCCAGACCCGTCTGCTGCGCGTGCTGGCGGATGGCCAGTTTTATCGCGTGGGCGGCTATGCCCCGGTGAAGGTGGACGTGCGTATTATCGCAGCGACGCACCAGAACCTGGAGCTGCGGGTGCAGGAGGGGAAATTCCGTGAGGATCTTTTCCATCGCCTGAACGTGATCCGCGTTCATCTGCCGCCGCTGCGCGAGCGCCGGGAAGATATTCCGCGCCTGGCGCGCCACTTCCTGCAGGTGGCAGCCCGCGAGCTGGGCGTAGAAGCCAAGCAGCTTCACCCGGAAACCGATGCTGCCCTCACCCGTCTGGCGTGGCCGGGCAACGTGCGTCAGCTGGAAAATACCTGCCGCTGGCTGACGGTGATGGCCGCCGGACAGGAAGTATTGATTCAGGATTTACCGGCAGAGCTGTTTGAAGCCACCGTGCCGGAAAGCAGTACCGGACACGCCCTGCCGGACAGCTGGGCGACGCTGCTGGCGCAGTGGGCGGATCGCGCGCTGCGTTCCGGTCATCAAAACCTGCTTTCTGAGGCTCAGCCTGAAATGGAGCGCACGCTGCTGACCACCGCGCTTCGCCATACGCAGGGACACAAGCAGGAAGCGGCTCGCCTGCTGGGATGGGGTCGAAACACCCTGACCCGCAAGCTGAAAGAGCTGGGCATGGAGTGATCGTTACCGCTGTGTAAAGATGATTAATTGAGCGCAAACTGTCGTTATTTTGCGCTTTACTGTTCCGATGAGTTTTGTATGATCGTGCCCGGAAATTTGGGGGGACCATCATGCTGGAATCACTAGTGTCTTTACTGTCGAGCGGAGCAGCTGAAAGCCACACGCCGCAAACCGCCGTTGCTGCGGTATTGTGCGCGGCGCTGGTTGGGCTGTTTAGCTAGCGCGTTGCAGATGAAAAGCCGGGTGGCGCTTCGCTTACCCGGCTTTGCGCCTTAAATCACCCGCGAGAACTGCTGCATACGCGCTTTCTGCCGAAGGTAAGCGTCAAAGCACATGCAGATATTACGAATCAATAAACGTCCTTTCGGCGTGACCGCAATCGCATTCTCCGACACATCCACCAGCCCGTCTTTCGCCAGCGGCGCCAGAAGCTTCAGGTCTTCCGCAAAATAATCGCTGAACGTCAGATCCCACTGCGTCTCCACGTCGCTGAACTCAAGACGGAAGTTGCAGATAAGCGCCTTGATCGCGTCGCGGCGAATGCAGTCATCGCGGGTTAACGCAATGCCGCGCCACAGCGCATTGCCGGTGTCGTCTACCTGCTGGTAGTAAAGCTTCAGCTCTTTCTGGTTCTGGGCATAGCAGTCACCGATCATGCTGATGGCGGAGACGCCCATTCCGAGCAGATCGGTGTCGCCCTGGGTGGTATAGCCCTGGAAGTTGCGGTGGAGCACGCCCTCACGCTGGGCAATTGCCAGCTCGTCATCCGGGCGGGCAAAGTGATCCATGCCGATAAACTGATAGCCCGCTTCGGTCAGCGATGCGATGGTTTCCTGCAAAATGTCCAGCTTCTGCTGGGCGGAGGGCAGATCCGCATCTTTGATTTTGCGCTGAGCAGCGAACAGCGTCGGCAGGTGCGCATAGTTAAAGACGCTCAGGCGGTCCGGGTTGAGTTCAGCCACGCGCTTTAGCGTAAAGGCGAAGCTCTCCGGCGTCTGCTTCGGCAGGCCGTAAATCAGATCAATGTTGGTCGAGGTAAAGCCGATCTCGCGCGCATGGTTAAGCAAGGCGAAAATAAACGCTTCGTCCTGCTCGCGGTTTACCAGGCGCTGCACCTCTTTGTTGAAGTCCTGCACGCCCATGCTCAGGCGGTTAAAACCTTCTTTACGTAAGTGATCCAGTACATCCAGCTCTATTTCACGCGGATCAACCTCGATCGAGATTTCGGCGTCGTCGTTAAACGTGAAGTTGCCGCGCAGCAGCGCCATCAGGCGGCTTATTTGCGCTTTATTCAGGTAGGTTGGCGTGCCGCCGCCCCAGTGAAGCTGGCTCACCTGGCGTCCTTTAAACAGCGGTGCGCGGTGCACAATTTCCTGCTCGAGCGCATCGAGGTACCGATCGGCTTTATGCTGCTGGCGGGTAACGATTTTATTGCAGCCGCAGAAGTAGCAGAGCTTGTGGCAGAACGGAATATGGACGTAGAGCGACAGCGGGCGTTCCGGATAGCGCGCAACGGCCTGCTGAAAATCCGCCTCGCCGAAAGCCCCGGAAAACTCCAGCGCGGTGGGGTATGAGGTATAACGCGGCCCGGAATAGTTATATTTCTGGATCAGGGCCAAATCCCAGTCGATAGATGGTACAGACATGCTCACTCCTTCCGTTGGTGTCGCGTTCGTATACGGCGGCCCGTTCTGGCTCCGTTGCGGGCCATCATTCGGGTGCGCAGCCACTTCTGTCGCCGCGACAACCGCCGTAGTTTAACGAATAACCACACCAGATAACATATAACCGGAAGGGTTATAAGCAGGGCAAGCGTACCTGCCGGGTGCAAATGTTAGTTTCCACCTTTCAGGAGACGCATCATATCTTCCTGCTTTTCGTCTTCCTCTTCGTCTTCTTCATCGTCGTACGACAGACCGAGCTTCTGCATCAGTTCGTCAATGCGATCCAGTTTGGCATCCACCCATGTCTGCTCTTCAGCGGTCAGGGTTTCACCCTCTTCAAGACGTTCCAGCAGCGCATCCAGGCGCTCATCGTTCTCCAGCAAATCCAGCTCAGCCTGCGGTGAAAGCATAGGTTTCTCGCTCTTTGGTTTGTGCTGCTTAGTGACCGGGGTGTCTGTCACGCCCAGTGGAATGGGAGTTTTACTGCCGATACGAGGATCTTTCTGCTGTTTGCCTTTTGCAGAAGCGCCCGCGGCACCGCCACCGTTAGCACGGCTGCCCGCAGCATGGCCACGATGTTTTTTATCGCGTTTGCGATCGCGCGCTTCCTGATTCAGTTCTTCGCGCGTTTTGCGGCGTGCTTTTGCAGGGCGTTTCGCGCCCGCTGCGGAGGTCGGTTTTTTCATGATGTTTTATCTTTAAGTCGTTTTCTTCAGTATAGAATTGCGGCGAAATCTAGCAGAAAGCAAGCAAAGAAAAAAGGCGACAGAGCAATCTGTCGCCTTTTTTCCTGACTCACAACCCTTAACGGGTTACACATTCCCTGTTTACCTACAACAAACCCTGTTTATCCTTTGGCTGCTACCGTCCGTGATACGGTTCCGTTTCCTGTTAAAACGCCTCCGAGGCGCCGGTCATCCTGACAATCCTGAGTCTTCGCCTCCTGGCGCTCCTGACCCTTGTCCTTAAGTCGTAATCCTGTTGGCATCCTCGCCATGGCGCACACTTTACCTTGTTTCACTAAACGCACAAGCAACGAAAAGGTACAAAACCGGATTTTCAGAATATTACTCATTATCAACTCTTTGAATTTTAATGGTTTGACATTTTTGAGGCCTGCGATTTCTCTTAAATGTCTTATAACCTCAGGAGCAGATGTCTCACATTTCTCAGGGTTTACGCTCACACGTCAATGACGATGGGAAAAGCCTTTTGCCCGCATTCAGGTATAATCCCCGCAGATTACGATTTTTGGAGACGACCACGTGACTACCTGGAACTACCAACAGACGCATTTTGTCACCAGTGCGCCCGATATTCGCCACCTGCCCTCAGACACGGGGATTGAAGTGGCATTTGCTGGCCGCTCCAATGCGGGAAAATCCAGCGCCCTGAATACGCTGACCAATCAGAAAAACCTGGCGCGGACCTCAAAAACACCTGGCCGTACCCAGCTGATTAACCTGTTTGAAGTGGCTGAAGGCAAACGCCTGGTCGACCTGCCGGGCTACGGCTACGCGCAGGTGCCGGAAGAGATGAAGATCAAATGGCAGCGTGCGCTGGGTGAATACCTCGAAAAACGCATGTGCCTGAAGGGGCTGGTGGTGCTGATGGACATCCGCCATCCGCTGAAAGATCTCGACCAGCAGATGATTGACTGGGCAGTGGCAAGCGATATTGCGGTGCTGGTGCTGCTGACAAAAGCGGATAAGTTGGCGAGCGGCGCGCGCAAAGCGCAGGTGAACATGGTTCGCGAAGCGGTGCTGGCGTTCAACGGTGATGTGCAGGTTGAGCCGTTCTCCTCGCTGAAAAAGCAGGGCGTGGACAAGCTGCGTCAGAAACTCGACAGCTGGTTCAACGATCTCGAACCGGCGACAGAAGCGGAAGCAGAGTAACGATGGGCGCGGCGATGACCGCGCTTTTTTTTGCCTGACGTTTTCTTTGCCGCAATAAAAAACGCCCCAGTCATTACTGACTGGGGCGGCTAAAATATTCAGCCAAATCCGATTACGTGAAGTAAAAGGTCTGAAAGATAGAACATCTTACCTCTGTACCCTACGTCGTTAACTCTACTCTTTTTTTGTCGCCTGAAAAAGCACTTTTTGTAGTTTTTTTTCATTCTTTACATAGGGAATTCTAATGATCGTCACAAAACGCGCGTACTTATGTTGCTTACTTACATAAAACGCGCGTTATTCCGATAACGCTTAGTGAGCCTGATCCCAGTTTTCGCCGCTACCCACTTCCACCAGCAACGGCACGTCCAGCTTCATGCTGCTTTCCATCAGTTCATGGATCTTCTGAGAGACCTTTTCCAGGTCGTCTTTATGAACTTCAAATACCAGCTCAT